>ML736178.1:0-111736 GCA_009193595.1 Aspergillus bertholletiae
TTTCTTTTTTTTTTTTTTGGCTGCTACTTTTTCCCCTTCCCCCTAACTTGAGGACCACTTGTATGCATTTTGCTGCTACTCCTTAGGCTGTGTCATAGCATCTCGAAATGTTCCTACATTTCACCCCTGGCTCATTTATATGCGTCGTGTCCTCTTGTGATGCGCCAGCTATATGCAGCTCTGCTTCACTTTTTTTAATTTGGTTTTTTTCTTAACTCTATCCGTCCTTGTCCGTCTATTTAGCAGGCTCTAAGCAAATGCATGGTGACTAACTTCAGGTGATATTTTTAGATTTGCAACATCTCCCACAATCCTCATGAGTCCTTCTGACTCCTGCTCCGGTTTGTTATATCTATAGTCCGCCACGTACTAAAGTTATATGACTGATGGCCTCCTCTATAGAAACCTTTTCTCCTGCGTCTGGCTCAATCTATTCGCATTCACCGGGGCTGCCATTCGATAGAATGCCAGATTTCAGATCTCATCGGGTACCCCCTCTGTAAGCTAGTCATCCTTGTTCTTAACATCTTATTGATGAGCATTGATTGATACGAAATGCTGAGAAGTCAACCACCTAGCGGTATTCCTCCTGTGCATTCACAGAGCACGGCAGTATCTGGAAATGCCGGCCTTCTGGCTAGGAACGACAGCTATCCTGGAACATACACACTTCAACGGGGCACATTTCCATCGCTATCAAGCCTCAGTGACATGTCTAGAATGTCGCAGTACACTACTACTCCGCGGGTTTTGGAAAGCACTATAGACAGAACTTCCCAAAATCTACTATATGGTCAACCGGGGAACATGCTGATGGAGCCGGTCCAGCGCATACAACCATCGATGACAGACGCCCCCCCTTTCAACGAGACTAATATTATACACCAAATTGTTTGCGGCAATCAAACTATCAAAACGGAAATCCAGGCCAAGATACATAAGGGCTTCTTTCAGGTCGATGAAAAGTGGACTTGTTATCGAAGAAATTACTTCTCTGTCTCATGTTCTTTTTCGCTACATCCATGGACCCATGCGCCTCTTTACCTCAAATATGACCAAGGAACCGAACGTGTTATATCGTTTGCCATGTCAATATCAGCCATCGTGAATCAACAGTTTAGTGAGGTCCGCGAACTAGTTCAACATACACCAAAGCGGGATAAACAGTCAGAGAGGAAACCCGGGAAAGTTATTTTACAACCCTCTCAACCCCCGCCGCCATTGGTCCTTGGCCATCTGTCGGGATCTGGTGGCAGTCAGCATACATTTGGACTAGCTTCTCAATCAGTAGGGATGTCTATCGACTACGCCAACTCATATAACAGTCCTCCTCAACCTTCGCAGCCCCCGACACAACATACATTTGAACGTATTCAATTTCAGAAAGCTACGGCTAATAACGGGAAACGTCGAGCCCAGCAGCAGTACTACAATCTAGTTGTCGATCTTTATGCAGAAGTTGCAGAGGCCCAGTGGATCAAGATTGCTAGGAAGCTATCGCATCCGATGGTTGTGCGCGGCCGCTCCCCGGGCCATTACAAAGATGGCAGACGAGATAGCTCGACAAGTATGGGTCCCGATGGTGGAAGTGGTGGCTCAGGCGATGGCAGTGGAGGGGCTGTACTACACCCCGGCATGGGAGCAGCTGCACGATCTCACCTGGCCCTTATGTCGTACGACTCTTCGCAGCGTGGTGGTCCACACTATGGCCGGGCTGACTACAGCCAAATAGCGACATCTGGCCACTCCCCACTAGGTGGAAGCCCGCACATCTCATCATCCTCATCATCGGCCTTCGATATAGGCGTTATGAGTGATACTCTAGATCCCATGGATCCCGTCAAAAGCACATCAAGCATTGATTCGTATCACGACTCTAGCTTTGGAATGCTGGATGGCCGAAAAGCTGAAAGTCAGTTTCGCCCTCAATTGCGCCCCTTTGAGTATGAATCAGCCTCAAAGTCTAATGAGGAACCAGCCACAGCCTTCCATGACTCATTCGATCCGATGGTATCCATTATACCAAGCGGACAAAATGAGCCTCCACACTACCTAAAACACCCACCCAGGATGGCGTCTCATATGTACCATCACCCCGCCGCCACCACTACCACCACCTATGACCCCATTTACTCACCTCGCTCCAATAATAGTAGTCACTACTCTCGATTCCAGAACTCCCAAAGCCTCTGCGCCTAACCATATGTTTCTTCAGTTTCATTCCTCCCTCTACCTCCAGTCTATCTGCTACGTCTTTTCTCTCTGTGTGTGTGTGTTTGTTTGTTATTTTTCTAACTTTTAAAACGAAAATCCGTTTATGATTCGTGCATCACCAGCTAGTCATTCCTTTTTATTTCATTGTACCGTTGCTTTGTTTGCGTCATGGCGTGGGAGACGAAAATTGGAGGTCCATTTCTCTGTTTACTTTCTACGATAAGCTTCAGGTCCAGGCCAGCGAGATAGACCACTACCTTGAGTTGATTCTCAGATTCGTTTGCCCAAGCTGAAATACATGAAACTAACTAATGATTTGTCCGTTCTCACTGTTTCTTTCACTTTCAGTTTTCCCTTTTGCCCCCGCCCCTCTTCTTGTGATCTAGTAAGAGATCTACAGGCTCTTCACTGATCCTTTTCTATCCCTCTCCCACTTATTCTCCCTTTTCTCTATTGTTTCCTTGTCCATTTTCTTTTGCTTCCGTTTTTCTTCTCTAGAAAAACCATTTTCTGGATTCCGGTCCTGGACCGGATTCATTTGCTTGACACTGACGCTGTCTCACGTATCTCAAAAGATTGAGAGAAGGTCGTCCTAAAACTTCATGTGTAGATGTGTCCCCGAAGAGAATCTGTCAACATCGCCGACAGTCTGGTTAAGCTGTGCAGATTCCGCCGTAACCGTCGGCGGAAGCCAATGGCGAAGGGAAGAATCGTGACGGCGCACCAGGGATGGTTGGATGGAACATGCTTATTAGGTTAGGATAAAGAATGCGAACCTAAATTGGTGGTTTGGGTCGTATGCTCATTGGTCCTTGTGGACGCCATTTTCTCCGATATGTTGCCTTGCTTCAAGTATACTAGGACATGTCCGCTGTCAGGGTTTTTTGACAACTGCACGCAGAAACGGATTGTTGACTGCCGTTGGGTTTTAAGTTTACTCATTGAACCAGTGTCAATAGGAGGGAGCGGTGACGTGTGTCCCCTTGAAGCCTAAAGGACTTTATCTAGAAACAAAGTACCAGCCGCACCAATGCATCCGAAAGCACAAGTAAAAGAGAAGACCAAAACAAACTGGAACAAAACCGAATAATATCAAACTAAACCAATTCAAATGAAAACTAAATGACAACACACTAAGGTCACGAACACTTCACTATATACTAGAGTGTAAACGAAGTTTGGTTCTTTTGTATTGTGTTTAACTCCGGTGATTCTTTTTGTTTTTTTGTTACATGGGAAAAGAAACGTAAAAAAGAGGACAAAACGCGTATGCTGGACGAGGTTGGAAGTCGTTAGCACCTATCCAGCGGTGTTGGAGTGCACTCTTACGTCCTTGCCTCTTTTTTTTTTAATTTTCAATTTTCAATTTCTTTGCTCACCTTTGTTGTTACGTCCCGTCTTGTCCTGTCCTGTTCTGTCATGTATGACTGTATTTATGTATGGAGAGATGGAAATGTTGGCTGCCTGCTGGTACTAACTTGTATTCATCCTTTCATTCTTGACCAAGGATCTCGAAAATATCTGTCTCCCTCACCGCACTGTGCTGCCCAAAAAGCATGGGGCCCGCCACTCAGCAAAGTTGGGGGAAGATGAGACTAGCAGAGATGATCGCCAGTGGGCTCATGGAGATCGACTTAACATACATTAGGGGAGATACCAACCCAGATAGTTTTCGCGCGAAGGATCAACCGCCCTGATGGGACCCATCGAAGGGCTACTGCCTGAATAAGTTAAGATCACTGGACTCCAACTCCACTTGATCTCCACTTCGGCACGTTCCGACCATTCCAGTCATGGAGTCCATTTCTGTTTTGGAGTGCATGGTTTACGCTATTCTGCGAATACATCCCTGTTTCCCTTTATCCTCATTTCTGGTTTCGGTCTTTCTTGGGATCCTAACCTCCCCCTCCCATTCTTCTCCTCCGCAGAGAATAACCTCCGCGCCAATGAAATATGCAGATGTGCTCATCTCATCTCACATAACTTTGACCCATCGATTAATCTATAAGCCAGTCAGAAAGGGATCCCTCATTCCCAGGGATTACCAAGCGCACAGATGCCGAAAGGTGATTCGGTCACTAGCAATTCCAGACAGTATTCATGCAATAATCCTCCTTCAAATGTGGGTCCATTTATGCACGTCGTGCTAGGGGTCGACCCGGCGGAAAGAGCGATGAAGGCATGCGTGTGATAGATGGGATGTGGACAACTTTGCAAGCCACAGAAGACTGACTAACTACGAGCCGAAAATAGTTGGCTTAGAGGAGGAAGAAGCAACCAACAAGGCGCGTGTTTCTGTTTTGGAAAAAGGAAAAAAAAAAAAAAAAATTGAAAAAGAAAAGTGGATGATTGTGCAACGTTGCATTCAATCTGTGTGGGCTCCATGACACTAAACCTCATCTTTTCCTTTCTACGAGTAACGGTTGGACCTTGGCTTATCAGGACCCCTGAGGCCCTTCCCCTACCGGGGTACAGCCTACATACGACGCATGTCCGAGGTTCCACTAGTGTACTCAGGGAGTTCTTGCTCGACTGAGCTCTTCAATATAGCGCATACCATTCAGGAGCCAATAGCTAAGCATTACAAGGCTGGAAGCTCCAGGGCTTTTCGTATAGATGGGTCTAGTTTTGGGATCAGACCCCAGGCTTTCCAGAGCCCGAAAACACGGACCAGGTTGTTTAAGCCTAAAATCCTTGGAATGTGTGCGGACGAGACTCAAACGACCGTGCGCGCCTCTTTCGGAGTGGATTTACTACTCAATTCAACGACTCCTTTTCATCACTGGTCTTGCTGCCAAGGAGATTCTTAAGCGGACAGCGATTCCTCCGAAACTTTGTTGAGTCATTGCATCCTTGTTGGCTTTCTAATTTACATGGATCCCACTCGTACGATCTGAGGCAATGTTCAACTATACTTCGGCCTCCCCGTCTTGCCAGCCCGCCTCTTTGTTCTCGCTCTAACATTCCATGCATTGTATCTCGGTTTCACGAAACGGTCTCCGGATGTTGTGCTGCGCCAAACAAACTTCTGACAGCCCACAGCACGCGAGAAACAAGAGGTACGGTAGCGAGGCACCTTGCTTGAGTATCTTGAAAACCATTCGTCTTTTGTATTTACCCAACCTTTTTATTTCGCCCCTCCTTGCGTCCGTCCGTTGCTGACATCCCGTCATTTTGATTCCAAATAGGCGTCCACTCCCGCCCGACTACTCCGGGGCTTTGACTAGAGACCGTGGTCACACGATGAAGTTGAGTCGGCCGACCACAACCTAGGCATTCATCAGTGGAGAAGACGGCCGACTGCAAATAAACTCTAAGCCCCCTCCTCCATCACACCAAGGCCCTTCTTCAGTGACCATCCTTATCCACACGCGAGATCCGAACCGCCATCTTACGATCCAATTCTTCCTGCTCCTGCTTTGTTGGAGCCATGCCCATGGCGCCTTCTACTTCCGGCAAAACCCAGAGACCAATGGACGCCCAAGCCATCACGCCAACTCCGAAGAGAGCCCTTGTTTTCGGCGACAACGAACGGTAGGAGCTAGTAGCGGCGAGGATTAGGCCCAATTCAGAAAAAGGACATCAACAGGAAGGGTATATACACACCTCCAGAGAGACATGTCCGTAAATTTTTGATTTGCCAGGTGGATGGGAAGATGTATTGACTCACACGACCTCCTTGTTGTCTGTCTTCGAGCGACGGGCACGTCGATAAGGCCGCCAATCCTAGAAGGGTTAGCTTAGACGATTATAAATAATTGGCCTCAGGCTGGGTCAACGGGGGCGGCCGTTCTCACCGCTTTGGATTCTGCCCACTGGGCGTGGTCGGTATTCGGTTCTCCGTCCTCCGTTCTCTGCCTCCCTTTCTTTGTTGGCTCCTGGTGCTCTATACAAGGGTTCAAATATAACCTCAGTCCATGAAGGGCCGCCACCCATGAGTTAGCCTGCTCGGCTAAGTTTGGGACCTTGTCCCTACAAAACATAATGTCAAAGACATTACCACTACCCTAGCACTGATTCAGCGGTCTCCACACCTTCAACCCTATTAGATTGATAGGTCGCCCCGTTCGAAGTCTCGGTGGCGATACTACCGTTGAGATATAGTCAATCCGCTCAATTGAGATGCGGAACTGCAATCCGCACTCGGACTTCCTATATCTCTTGGCGCTGCATGCCTTTGGCTCAGAACTTCACCAGACGAGTGAGATGCACGCACTACAGGAGTAGACATTTTCAGACCCTGAATAGTAGACTCCATTTCCTACTAAATAAACCATGAAGTTTTAGTTCCATCGGTTCTCTTTCCATATCTTTTGCTATCCTCTGCCCTGAACTTTACATCCTTTGATATTATGGCTCTTCACGAGATAGTCCATGATGCTTGCCCTAATACTCCCGTCAGAAGCTCTCCCATCCGTACAATAGCCAAATTTATAGATCCATGACTTTTTTTTTCAGGACCTCGTGTAATATATGATATGAAGTGAACAGCAAAGAACCCCCGACCTTCTTATATAGTACGACCCTACGTAGTCAAAATATATATAAGCGATAGGCGTCACCAGCAACATATAGACGAATACAAACCATGATGAATTAGCCACCGTTAGGATACCAACATACAGATTCATCATTCTCTCTATCCATCCAAAACACTAGTACAGTACATTAATGGTGGCAATAGCCCTAGCACAAGCACTGCAGCAGTCTGAAAGATACATCAAGTCCAATAAATCATATACAACCAGGGCAAAACTCCCCACGTTAAAGACAAGGCAGGACAACCTCTGAACACAAACACCCACCGGGATTAATCTATCTACAACCCATACTCTACTTCCTATATAAATGCATCTAATCGACCCCCCTCTCTCCCTAAAAATAAGAATAAGGAAAAGAAAGAGGAAGAATCAACAATCCATAATGCCAGCCAGCAACCCCCAAAGATCCCAATTCGACCCAGTAAACACCAACACATCACACTGAGTTCCATACTTCTGCCACGCCAACTCCATCCCCCTCCTCCAGTCCACATCCTTGGCCGCGTGGTAGTCCGCATAATCCCAGAACCCGCCTACTCTATCCAAGGGCAACAAGCACCCGACGAAAACCGACCAATGCAGATTCCCCAGCGTCAGAAACTCCACGTCTGCGGCGAAGACATGCGCCGGGGACACGTTCTCGTCGCAACAAATCCACGACCGGTGCATGACGAACGCACCGACACGGGATGTCGGCGGCTGCTGCACGAGCATGCGGCGCCAGCTGGCGCGCGGCCGGAGGTAAATCTCTTCTTCGTCCGGGTCAGCGGGTGGGAGACTATATCCGTAGTACGTGGTACCGATTTTTTGAGACTGGAGACGTTTGCGGAAGAGGTGTGGCCAGATCTTATGTGAGAGGAAAGGGTTTAGGGTACGGCGCGCTGTGTTCCTTGGGGTGGTGGACCTTTTGGGCCTGAAGAAGAGGATTTCTTGGATTTGGGGGGAGGTGCAGATCAGACTGTACCAGGTTTGCGAGATGCGTTGGGCACTTGTTATGAGGGTTTGTGGGGGGGTTTGGAGGAGGATTTGCTCGAGAATTTCCGGAATAAGGAAGACTTTGTGCGGGGACATATTTTTGTTCTTTTTCTCTCTCTCTCTTTTGGTGTGGTTGTTTTTGAAGTTTTTACGTTATTTGGTTTCGTGAAAGGTGCATTGCTAAGTCTTCGGGGGCATTGTTAGAGGGATATAGAGGTATGTTTAGTAAGGACTGGGGATGAGAATAGGAGCCGACAGAAGGGAGTGATGATGGACCAGAAAGAAAGGGCATGAAATGGATGCATGGATGGTTCGTTTGGCCTTCATACATCTCCCTTCCATGGCTTAGAAGGTGTGTTGGATATCATTGTTATCATCCTTAGTATGGTTCTGTATTCTCAACGTATTCTCAACGTTCAGATAAAGCATATACGCAGTGTAGACAATGAGATGCCGAAACCCTGTGGTTAGGGCTCAATGCCTGTAAACAATGATCGTGATTTTGTCTGTATGAGGTTGTCATTGTCTGGAGGTCCCTTATACCACCTTTCTATAACGGCCACAAAGGTGACGGTATGCTGCGTAATGCATGGGTTCATTGCCCATTAGGTTTCATGCCTACTGCAGGTTTTTCTGATGCACGGATATCATTATTTACTCTGTTGCTTGTTTCCAGAGGTCTCTCTGGTCTTCAGAGAATGACTGCTTTAAAAATATCTGGTAGTAGACTCATCTGAAATCTATAAAAGTATGAGAAAAGAAAACAACTAGTGTCTACTCGACGGCTGATTAACAAGGTAACAGGCTAGAAAACAAACCGGATATGCTACGCCGAGTAGTAGTTAAGCCGTTTTTCCCTCAGGTCATCCTCAAGGCCTTGATGGCTTACTTAAACCCGGATTTCATTATTTGGTCCACCCAGATACACTCGAGTGATGATCAAGTTAGTGACTAGATAATACATTATAAAAGATCGCCCATACCTGGTGTATCTGATCCCAATACGGGTGGTCATTGTGGCCATTCTATAAGATTATAACGTCAACAGCCCGACTTTCACGCTAGCATGTAGATCACTCGAAGAACTAGAATGAGCTGGAGACTAGTCTTTGATTAAAAAGCAACCCACCTGCACCGAATGTGAAGATTCAGAGCTCAGTATGTCATTAACATGTAAGTTATTGCCTTCCCGGGGACAACCTCCTCTAACCCTATCAATAGAGCGAGGCGGGTGGACGACATATGTATCCTCGAAATCTCCCTTGCTAGGCACTCTAACTGTTTCTATCTGAGAATTTGTTTCGCTTGACGTTCCTGTTTAGTAGCCCTCTCTTACATGGACCCTTTTTTTATTAATAATTCGTATGGCTATTATTTATTACTACTACTACTACTACTACTAGTAGTAGTAGTAGTAGTAGTAGTAAATATCAGCATAGCCTCTAAGCTTAGATATTACAGTACCTAAAGTTATCGATGATAGTACCTCACTTTAGCGGCTATAGCCCTAAGTAAAGCGGCAAGCCTAGTGCAGTGGTACCTAATTTAGACTCCCTGGCAGGCGAGCACGGTGGCACCTCGGAGACAGGGTACATAGAGATTTAGAGTAGAGGGGGGAACTATCTTTGAAGCCGGACTAGTCGACAATCCGTAACTTTAATTATCATAGTAGTCTAGGTGTGTTGTTGCTGTTGGTAAACTACAATGCATGAGCCAGATTGAATCCGCCATGGATTACCGATATAATTTAGTTGTGAAGTGACCTAAACATGTTTCTTTAAAGGGGTGAAGCCACGCATGCAGATTCAATCTCGCCAGATGCGTCTGGGTTCAGCTATAACGAATCGGTTCCATTGACCCTGGCCTAACTATAAAAATCATACAAAAAAAGCGATGGTTTCTTCTACTTAAGTTCTGCTGCTCAATCGCACCTGGCTCATGACCTCTACCCGTTCTGTCTTTATTGATTCCTCAACTTATTCAAACAACAGGGACGGGAGCATTCAATTATGACGCTTTTTCCTTTTCCAGATAGAGGTTGGGGCTTCGATGGGATTGATTAAGATGGACTCCACAGACCACAATTCAGAATTAGGTGACAACACTAGGACAAAAGTCTCAGAAAGAATTGACGAGATATAAGTCACGCCTTCTCTGTCTGTTTCACACGATGGGCACACTAGACTGCTCAATGTGGGGTTGAGCCTGGACTACATCCAACTCACCCGCAAAGCAGCAAGCCATAGAGGGCGCTCCTATCAAGACACCGCTTGGACACGACTAATGCCAACAGAGAGAATTCAAAAGAAATAAAAAAAAAAAAAACATACAACAGGAGGGATTCGCTGGTGGTCACCCACCCAACTACTAACCTCCCGGCGTGTGGCTTAAGTACGGCTGAGCGGACGGGAAGCCCTGTTCTCCACACCCTATGGTCGTATGTATCAATTTTTTATTGAATAAGAACTATATAGTCTATGAATATGTCGGCTCGATAGATGGTGAGACGTACATGTGCGAGCGTGAACTAGACGTACTGATATCCAATGCTGCCCCAAGCCTTTGCGCTGTGCCCGTGTTGCAGGTTTATACAATTAGATCACAGTGGCAGGATTATCGATGAGAAAAACTCTGTAAGGAACTCAAGCTGACTTTATGGAAATGACGATAAACTGTGACCACATAATATATTCGTGAATTCCAGATATAAAAGTACGTTCGTAGATGGCACAACGCCTCCAGGACTCCTTTCCTGCCGTCTTCCAAGCTTATCTACGATCTTAACCACTAACTATATCTCCCCCCCAAACGTAGTACAAATGTTGACCATCTAAATACTCTTTCCTATAAAACTGCTCTCGGAGGACAAAAATCATCTAAGAAGGCCTACAATTTACTCTAAATGGTTACTTCCAATGGCTAAAGCCTGTGTGGTGGGAGTCTCCTACCTCCACATATCCACACCCTCGGCACTGCTAGGATTACTCACAACTCAAGGGAGACATTTACAGCAACTTTGGCAAGATATAGCAAGAGCCCAGACATTATCTACATGGACAATGCTAACTGGATGGTATGTGTCGGGGAGTTGATAAACCCCTAGGTCAATACCCACTCCCTTAAAACTCATACAGTGTGTCCCACCAGCTTAGATTCTAGACATCAGCTCAGTAACTTGGCTCGAAACCCGTTCAATGTGGCGTTGACGATGGTGACCACTCAGCCGGACGTATTAAGCACCCGATCTATAACCTAAAGAGGAACGACGAGCTCACGATGAACTGTCGACCTGCACAATCTATACGAAGTTGGCAGCCAACTCTCATCCACAGGCGCCATTATTCTCTAGTAAAGCTTCGCCTTTTCACCATCGCAAAACACCCCACGCCATGTATGCATGGGCTCTACAGGAATGCATTACGTAGGCCAGGCATCACTTGATCTATCTGCAGATTCTTTCCCTTTTTCTCGAACATCTATATTTTAGTTCTATATAATCCCTCGTTTCCTATTATATCTATTGCCCAGGGAGGGGGTTGTACATATGTTGTACACATCCACTAACGTCAAGTTTGGCCAGATTTCCCCCGTGTTGCTCTTATTATAAACCATAGAACTCCACTCCATAATCACAACGTTCACATCACCTACGATCGCCATATCGAACGCAGTTAATGTCGTCGCCTATCATGATTAGTTGCCCGAGGTCCCAAGTGCTACGCGCGGTCGAGGTAGAACTTAAATGGGCTTCATATAGGTGACACCGGAACGCCTTGAAATGGGCATTATGCGATTTCAATGAGATAAAGGTTTAAAGTATAACGCTCAGGTATATATAGCGGTATATAGTACTTCTAGTTAGGGTTCATCTTTGTCTAGAGGTAAACTTTATGTTTTTTTCATTTTTCAATTTTTTTTTCCCAAGGCATTGTAGATTAGTGTCTGGAATAGTATACATAAAACACCTAGTGTATACACTATACCCTCTATATAACCCTCTACTTGGATTTAGCTTAGTACATACGACCACAGGGTGTGGAGAACAGGGCTTCCCGTCCGCTCAGCCGTACTTAAGCCACACGCCGGGAGGTTAGTAGTTGGGTGGGTGACCACCAGCGAATCCCTCCTGTTGTATGTTTTTTTTTTTTATTTCTTTTGAATTCTCTCTGTTGGCATTAGTCGTGTCCAAGCGGTGTCTTGGTGGTGTGTGTGTGTGTTGTATTGCGTTGCAGCCTCAAGGGACCCGTCCGATTCGTTCTGCATCTGCAGCCATGCATACATGAACGAGGCGTCTAATGTGGTTAAAGACCACATGATTATCACGATGCCACCAATGAGATATTTTCGTAAGTGAGGTCGAACTAACTTCCTTGGGGTGGACTGAGGGCTCGGTAATATCGAGAAAGCAACTGTCCATATGACCTTGCCATATGTATTCATTGGCCTCGTCAATCTCACCCCAAATCCCAAAAAAAAAGGCGGGGGATTCTCAGCCCCTGTATACCTACCTATATAGACACCCTAGAGAATCACTCAGGCCCGGTGGTCTGTAGTAGTTATTCAGCCTATAGAATGGACTCTGGCCAGGTTTAGCACCGGGGGGCTGTCCTGTCATAATTTATAAAAAAGCATCCAGGTATACTATACGAATGAAGCTCAAGTAGGTATCCTGTTTTGCACTGTTTCTCTCTTGGTAAATTAGAACTGTCTTGTTATTGCATTCATGATGAAAAACTATAATTCCTGCGTGGATATCTGATGCGTTTATTTTTGGTAGTATATGCTACATTATACATGTTAGTTTCCTTCGTGGGATGATTCTGGTTGTATTGAATGGGACAGGAGATCAACTCTCTACTATATAATACGGATCTTTTAATGGAACACGACTACATCTAGGCATCAGTTACTATTGTAACTAAACCATCCTCAGGATACAAGGCAAAGCAAAAAATTACTTAGCCTCTTAGTATATGATGGCGTCTCTACGCCTTATAGGAAATAGATCAATACCTCTCTCCTTTCTGACCCTGGATGACAAGTTAAGAGATTAAAAGTTGTTTTTTAAAAAAATATATATATATAGTATATACTATATCTCCGAAGGCACTCGGTGAACGAAGAATCCCAGAAATATTAGTACGCAATACTACCGGTTATTCAAGTATTCGTCTTCGAAAGATATTTTATCATTCTGACCCGGAATACTTTAAATATGCGTCCGAGTCTTCCGATGCGGATGTATATCTTATAAATTGCCATAGTAATAAGATCTCGCTCTCCAGGCGTATTATTCGTCATCTTGAAGGTGTTCCTGGTGGAGGCCTGACGTCGCTCCTCCATCTAACGGGCCGGAGCCGTAACTCGGGATGCCGATTCTCATGACTTATGCTGCGCGAGTTAGGGCTAATCGGACAGTGGCGTATGTGGCTAATGGACCGCCGATTCACTTAGGGTTAGGGAATGTTAGTCTGTAGCCCATCCATGGGTACCAAGTTATCTTACTTCTAGCTACAATTGCAGTTAGAAGAGTCTAGTACATACCAGTAGATGATACTTCATGCTACTATGAGTACTCTCAATCTCTCCAAGCAAAAGTTGTATTAGTCGGCTAGGACAAGTAGGCATTTGATCATCTCCAATTCATTACTAATGCTCTTTACTAATGTGAAAGTAACGTGGACACATTTTCGACCGCCGTCCTATGGGATATTTGAACAAAAAAAAAGGAAATTCTGAAAAATAATAAAAAAAAAAATGAACATGTTAAACAGAAAAGAAAGAAACAGGCACGATCCGATGTGGCAATGTCGTACATATCAGAATAAACCAGGTAGCGGAACAAAATAAGAAATATAGGGATTATGATATACTTGGCTGCAGCGTACCGTCAGCGGCTGCATCATTTATTTCTTGCCGTAAGCATGGTCGATGTCTTTTTGGAAGTGACCGACAATCTTCTTGCGCTGGAGCTTCTGAGCGGCGGTCATGTACCCCTAGAAAAAGTTAGTGATCCTGTCATATTCAGTGGAATGCAGCTATAACTTACATTGTGGGGGGTCCATTCTTCGTCAGACAATACCACACCGTTGATAATCTCAATACCCTTAAGACCGCCCGCACGGCCGGCAGTCTGGAGCTGCTTGAGAACGAGGGCCTTCAGCTTCTCGTTATGGACCAGCGCCTCCAGAGTGTCGCCCTCGATGCCGTTCTCATGGGCAATCTTCTTCAATGCAGCCTCAACCGGTACAATAATAGCAACGGGCTTGTCCTGATCTTGAGCGGCATACACGCAAATGTTGCCCACCAGGGGAGAAGAGCGGTAGACAGATTCGAGCTTCTCGAGAGCGATGTATTCACCGTTCTGCGTCTTGACGAGGTTCTTCTTGCGGTCAATGATCTTAAGGTGGCCGTTCTTATCAAACTCGCCGATATCACCGGTCATGAACCACCCGTCCTCAGTATAGGCAGACTTGGTTTCCTCCTCGTTGTCCCAGTAGCCTTTGCTCACACTACCTCCACGGATGAAGATCTCTCCTTGTGGGGGGTTACTCTTCGTGAAATACCCGGCATCAGGGAAGTCAACGAGCTTCACTTCAATGGAAGCAGGGATTTCACCGAGGGCATCCGGATTCCAGGCCATCGGGTCATTCAGAGCACCCATGGCCGAGGTTTCTGTGAGACCATATCCGCTGATCATTGGGGCAATGGCCATAGATATGAAGTTCTGGGTGTCCTTTGAGATCGGGCCACCACCGTTCATCACGATACGCAAGCGGCCACCGGTGGCATCCTTCAACTTCTTGAAGACGACAGCGTCCAGCAACGAAGCGCCCACACCGTGGCCGGGGAATCCAGTCGTCATCAAAAAGTTCTTGGCAGCCATGGCGCCCCAGAACATACTTTTAACAATGAAGTTGTTCTTATTCAAGTTGTTGAGCACACCCTTCTTGACTGATTCCCACACAGCGGGCACACCGACAAGAATCGTAGGCTTAAATTCACGGATGTCGCCCTTGCAGTTACGCATCGAGGTGTCCGACAACGTCCGTGGGTTTCCATAACCCATGGTACCACCCCAGAATAAGCAGAGGTTCTCGAACATGAACTCCAGGATATGCGATTGGGGGAGGTAAGTCAACAGAGCATCGGAGGGCCCAATGTATGGTCCGACAATTTCATTAATACCGGCGGCTATTCGACATTAGTTTTGGCATGCTAAGGTGTGAACAGTTGGATTAGCTTACTTGCAGCAATGACATTGGCGTGGGTGAGAGGGACACCCTTCGGTGGGCCGGTAGATCCGGAGGTGTACATGATGCAGCAAAGATCCTCAGGAGCCGGTGGGACAGGTTCCGTCGGATTCTGTTCACCCAACGTCCGGAGATCCTCGAAGCTGATGACATTAACGCCTTCGTACTCAGTCTTCAGTCTTTCCAGGTCCTCTTGCTTCGGCGCCAGGTGCGAGTTCCAGATGATATGCTTGATCGATTTGGCGTCCTTCAGTACATTGGTCACGGAGGGGATAAGAGTGGGGTCGCAGAACATGGCAACACTGGATGTTTGGACGAGGGAGTGTCTCAAACCATCCTCTCCCAGGGTGTCATAGGCGGTAACAATAGTCAACGACTGGGATGCAGCTCCTACTGAGAATTAGTATGTGGAACACCGTCGTACACAACATCACTAGAACGAACCGTGCGACATGGCCAGCCAGTTTTCACTGAGAGTCCGTGTTAGCCAATTCACCCGCATATTCCATTTCTCCGACTCCAACTGCACTCACCTTGTTGCACCGTAAAGATGGATTTTGTCTCCCGCCTCGAGTCCAAGCTTCTTCAGACCAGCACCAAGTTGAAGAGCCATTTGCTCGTACTCGACGAAGCTCTTGTAGCTATAACCGCTCATCTCGAAGTATGTCCACTTCTTGTCGACTTCCTTTTCAACACCATCGATGATCTTCTTGATCTTCTTGTTCTCCTCGTGAGTCTTCACCAAGCGGCGACTTGCGACAGCCTTGGCGTTACCGAACACGCGCGCAGAGCGGCGGAAGACATCATAGGTTGTTGTAACATCCTCCGCAGGTCTCAGGATGAGCCCATCCTTTGCCACCGGCAGTCGCCGGGGGATAGTCTCTCCAGGTACAGCCTCAACGCCAGGAACCTCCACCGAAAAGGGGGGCTTCTTGGAAATACGCGGTTGAAGAATGGCGTTCTTTTGTGACATTTTGGCGGCAGCGGATTACGAGTATAAACACAGCACGAGAAAGGTTTGGGGGGAACAGGTAGCTAGCTGGCTCTTTAACGGAATTAGCCGGCCGATTACCGAGGAAGAAGATCTCAACAGCTCTCAGTTGGGCGGATAAAAAGAAAACAACAACAACAAAAAAAAATAACAAAAGCAAAAAAGGCGTGCGAATAACAGGAATCCACGGGTCGCTACAGGCGGCAGAACTCAAAAACACCCAACTTACGGGAAATATTCAGTCGTGGTGAATACGACGACTAGCCCGGAAACACACCGGCAACTCTTCACTCCCAAATTGTCGAGAGCAGAGAGGGAGAGAAAAAGGGGGGTGGATATTGAATCGGGGAAGAGATGCGAGGAGAGGGAATGATAAAGAAATGCGGGGGAAAGGAGAACACGAGAGGGAAGCGATGCGAAGAGGAGGAACGGGAGGCACCTGAGCTACTAGGAGGAGCAGGTCAAGATGAAGCTTGAACGGATGAAGTCAGAGCGAGACTTTTGCGGCTGGGCATTGGTCCAAGGCGGTCTGAGCACACCAATGACGTGAACGGATCGAGGTTCCTGTCCTTTTAATGGATTCTTTCGTCCAGAGAGCAACTCTGTATACCAAGAAACCTGGTTCTTCCTTCAATAGGGGCCAAGGGGGAAGAGGGAAATCTACGTTTCAATTCAGTCCCATGCGTTCCTTTATCTTTCTTCTGGCGCATCCCATATGATCGCAAACGTGCCCGAGCCCAGAACGACGCAACACCCCTGATGCCACACAGACCTCAAGAAAAACTGTCTCCATAGTGATTAAAATCGAACTAAAACTACGACTAAAATTTGACCTGACAAGGTTACTCGGAACTTCTTCTCTCGCGTCGCCCCTTACCGCGGTTCAGACCAGAACAACCGGGCTTCTGATAATGTCCAAGAAGTCTGTCGGGTTGGACAAACAATTCTCCTAGCGAACCTGTCGCTTTTTTGGATGGTTTTGAAGCTGATTCCATGTCAAATGAGCTGTCGATTGTATACAACCGGAGCTTCGGGGGAAGCTTTGATCCGGATTTTGTTGGGATTATTGCCCAACACTCCGTCTGGGCTTAAAGTATACTTCACTCCTTCATTACTAGAGAAAAACTCCCATTGCAGCAACGTCCGTTGTATAGCAGTAGGAGGAGTAACGCTGTCATGCATAACTCGTAACTTGAGTCCAACGAGACTGAATCATAAAGGGCGTTTCATAAAGCTACCCCCATGCATTCATTACGCGCCAGTCTCCTGTTCATCTTCGCCCCGTGGGTCCCCACCAGCCAATCATCATTGGTACCACTTAACGTCTGCTCCAAATGTTCCTCGGCTGTCGACTGTTTAGAATAACAAAACGAACAATGAACAAAAAACCCCCGTCTCAAGTCAGGCGGGAGTCTCGTCCAGGAACAAAGTACGGTAGATCAATCGGCTGCTATCCCGATTCCAGCCCTAATGACTGACCACTCGAAGTGACAAGGTACTTTCTACGTGCTTCTTCCTCTCTTCTTGTTCAACAGGCAACTGTCGCCTCTATTCTGATCGGCGCAATACATGGTGCTACAGGGAAAATCCCGGGTATCATCACAAGACAAGCAAACAGTCCAGACCTGCTCATGAGGCCACTGTCGGTTTGAGACAAACTTACCGTCCCGATCGACTCGGAAGCAGCTTCCCCCCGGTCCTGACTAGCTAAACTATCCTAACCCTAGAAGCTCGAGCCTCCGATCTAAATTCCCAAGATCCTCCTAACCTTACTCAGAGCACTGACACAGCTACCGTACCGACCTCAATGGAAGAACTCACCACCTTCCTGACATCCATCGGCGAAGAGATAGAAGATGCCGAAGAAGGTATGTTTTTTTTCTCTTCTTCCTACAAGATTTCCATCACCCATTCGGTTCAATTTGTAGCCCCCATATACTTAAATCTACTATGAGGACTGTATCAACCGAAAACCTAAGAGGGAAAAAAAAAAAAAAATTCTCCACCGAAATCACCGGCGCACATTAGTTAATTTCACATCCTGGCTAGAATGCTTTCTTCTCTTCGCACAAGATATTCCCTCGGCCAATCTAGGTTTTGTCGATTCACGAGCAACATCTGTCGATGTAACCATCCACGGACAAGATTATACCATTAACCAATCTCCGACGCTATTGTCGTCGTCGCGCGCGGGTGGCACAACGGGTGCAGGTAAACTATCTCGGTTCTTTTTTTTTTTTTCTCTGTTATCACTTTCACATGGGATGGGGCCTTCATCCACTATATCCACTATATCCATATCCATTCCGACCCTAGACATCTTTTTTTCCCTATCTACAATTCTCTATCAATCAATCAATCAATTACTACTATCCACCCCCCCCATTCAAATGAGCTAACAATAGAAACTCCAACCCAAACCTAGTCCTCTGGAAAATCACTCCCCTATTCGCAGAATGGATAACCGCGCAATCCAATCCCCTCTGGACTAATACGATCCTCAACCCGACCTCGACGGTGCTCGAGCTCGGCTGCGGAATCTCTGGTCTAATAGCCCTGGCGCTCTCCCCCACAATCACGCATTACATAGCCACAGACCAGGAATATGTGCATCGACTGCTGCGCTCCAACCTCGAGTCCAACGGCCCAAAGCAACACCCCAAGTCCAAGGCTAGCGGCAGGAAACCCAGCAAACAGGGCCACGGCAAACCGTCACAGAGGTCCGCGCCCCAGTCCACAAACATCACATTCACTACCCTGGATTGGGAAACGGATGACCCCGCCGTGCTGAAGGATAGTATTGCTCTACGTGACGGGGCCGCCGCGGGACATCATGATGATCGGGGCTTTGACGTCCTGATCTCCTGTGACTGTATTTATAACGAAGCGTTGATTGCGCCGCTTGTGCGGACTTGTGCGGATGTTTGTCGCTTGAGGCCGGTTTATGTCCCCGGGGCCGAGTTGGACAACGCGGACAAGAAACCCACGGTTTGTGTGATTGCGCAGCAGCAGCGGTCGCCCGAAGTGTTTGAGGCCTGGTTGAGGGAGACGATGAGGCTATTTCGGGTTTGGAGGGTGAGTGACGAGGTGTTGGGGGGCAAGTTGGCATCTGGGTCCGGGTATCTGGCGCATGTGTTAGTGTTGAAAGATGGGGGTCGGTGAAAAATTTGATAAGAGAGAAAAAGGTCAGATGCGATAAGAGGGAGGTGCCGGTCATGGCTGCGAAAGTGGATAGGATCTTATGGTGGTAACCAGTGAACCTCCATGTAGTAGTCGATGGCTATTTGTCCGTCCCGTAGCGAAAAGTACTGCTACTAAGCGGTACTGTGTGTAAGCATTATCCTGGATAGACGGAAGGTGGGTGGGTTGGCTAAGGCATGAACATGATATATATTGATTTATTGGATTAGCTACTATCAAGCGTCTGTTGCAATTATGCAATTGAGCCACTAACGGGCGTCGCATTCTCCATTAAGTAACATGAATATAGTATATGCATAAACGGCATGCAGGATCGCAATGGAGACGTGGCAGAAACACCACACAACAGGGTTTTCTTGGTGACCCCAGAGTCACACGGGTCATAGGTATAGATCGGTTTATATCGTAGGTATCCACTATGTTAAAGCGAAATGAAACAGGAAACGAATAGACGCAAGTCGACCAGCGCCCCAGAACAGAATGACCAGCAATGATGGAAAAGACATTACATTACTAGAAGAGAATTGAAATGAGAAGTAGACAATGCCACCCAGGAATGCGTAGAAGGGTATTCACGCCGCTGCAAAGAGGCCCCAGAGCGAAGCGTGCTTGTAAGATGCAAATGCAAGTACAGCGTAATTTTTTTTATGACGCAACAGACCGTATTAGGGGGGAAAAATATGATCGATTGTATTATTTTGATTCGGCGATCTCCTTCGACTCATTTGGTTCCTGATTTCGTTCATCGGGCCGAGACACCTCGGCTTCATTTGGGATAGAGGGCTTTTGCTCCGGTGATGCTCGAGATAGGGCCTCAACTGGGCGAGGAGGGATAGAAACTAAACGCTCCCGGGGCTCATCTTCTGGATCACGATCAATTATGGAGGATATCGACTGTTTTGTAGAATTATTGAGCTTGCGTGCTTTCGATGGTTCCTCGGGGTGCGGGAAAGGGACCGTCGGCACGGGTAAAGTCCGATCTGCCGCCTCTGTCTTCACGGGATTCTTCCGATTCTCCTCATCATCCGATGCGGAAGAGTAGTCCATCTCTTGCGGGTAACCTTCAGGGTCTGTAGGGGCCGAGTCACCGCGGCTTTCTTCGGTTGACGCACGCTGTACAGTCGATACCGGTGGGAGGGGTGCATTAGGGTCATAGACGATCCCACAAACTTCCAACGCCCTTGACTGGCTACCCAGGCTGCGATCTTTGTGCTTCTTTGTCAAATGGCACATGAAACCATGGAGTGTCACAAAGTCTGCCTTTCCACAACCGGAAACTGGGCAAGTCAGATACACGAGACTACCATCCGAGGGTCGCTTCCACAACGCGCGTCCAGACGGGTCGTGTGCTGCAGGTCGTCCGTGGCGTTCACCCCAAGCCTCGACATTCTTAATGGTGTATTTTTGTTTTCGTCGAATTGTGCCAGCAGTAGGGTCATGGGGAATATGTTGAGGGGCAGGATGAGGAGGCGGTGCCTGTACAGGCGGTGGAGGGATGGGACGAGGCTCTGGAGGGCTTTGCTGCTTGAAGAACGCAAGGGTTGTAGCTGCATTGGTCTCTGACAAACGACGTGGCGGTGTCGGCCGCAATGGCGGAGAGTCCATACTTCCATTATACCCCAATCCCATGGACTCTCGCTTCAGTCGTTTCCGTTGCCTACGAAGTTCCTATTGTGCGGGCAATTCCTCATGTCAGATTTATATCTAGCGGGTGATCAAGTTCATCATAATGTATTATAGCATACCTCTTCTTCAGCTTCAGCATTCTCTGTCATCCTACGAAATTCTTCGTCCTCTCGCTTTCGAATAGCAAGAAGGTGGCTACGAGCGGCCATACGAGCTGCTTCTTCATGTTCCAATTGCCTCAAGCGAGCATCAATCTGATCTATGTGAGAAGGAGGATGGGGAGCCGGACCCGGTGGGCCCGCTTCTTGCATAGGAGGTGGAGGAAAAGGACGGAAGTGAGAATGATTCGGCATCATTTGCTCGGGATGCACTGGTTGGCTCGGGTTCATTGCGATTGGGTGGAAACGTGGCAAGCTCATGTTGACATGGTGGTGCCCGGGGGCGCTGCCGTTAATACCATTTTCGTGAACGGGTGCCACAGGCGGTGCAGCAACTGTCATGATGGACAACTGAAGAAGCAACCAGGGTTAGCGAGATTTTTTTTTTTTTTTTTTTTTTTTACTTTTGCTTTTGTCCGGGGAGTATGCACCATGTAAGTAGAGTTGGTGGTGAAACGGCCAAAATCAGGTGAGAATGAACAGTAGATGATGCAAGAGAAAAAAAAAGAATTATAAAAATAAAATAATTAATAAAATGAGACGCAATATCCAAAGCAGGGGAGAGAGGTTAACGAAGCAGTCAAAGCCAGAAAGGAAGAGAGAAAAGAGAAAAAAGGTCCAGCAATGACAGAATGTAGGGTGCGGAAGGGTTGAATATAAGAGGGCCAAGAATGATAGATAAGAGAGGGCAGAGAAGAAAGCCAATGCTAGTGTCAGAGCATGGGCAATCGGTAGGGATTGACAAGGAAACCCCGAAGTGCTCGAATAAGAATCAAGACTTACACTTGCAGCAATAGAAGATCGAACAAAGTAAAAGAAAGTACTTCCCCAGGAGCAGAGGAAGAAAAACAAACTGCTAGCGCGCTGCACTCTGCCCGTTTTCCCCCTCAAGAAAAGTACAGTGACCAGGAAATTTCCGTGGACCCTTTCACTGATGGTCTTGTCACCCAGTCAAAGTTGAAGAAGTGGTAACGGTTAAGCAAGGGATTAAATGGATTGGAAATCAAGACTGCCGATGAGAAACAGGCGGTAATGCTAATGCTAATTGATGATGGTAAAAGTTTATCTGGTTTTATTTTTCGTGTCTCTTCTAAACTTTTTTTTTTGATTTATAAAAAAGGTTGAGTAAAAAAAATGAAAATGAAAAATGAAAATGAAAAATAAAAAAAAAGGTAAGAGGCTAAGAAAAAAAAGGAAAAAAGGAAAAAAAAAGAGAGGGAAAGAACAGAAGAAAATAGTAATAATGGCGTCTTCAATTGGGGACAGCTCTAGTTCACTAAACTAACCTAGTATACTAGTAGTTTGAACCCCGTTTTGACTTTTGCGGTCAGTTCCAAACAAAAAGTCCATGGATCGAGTTGAGCTCCAAGTATCAGATGTAGTAATAATTGTCAATTCACATCAACAGCCTTACATGGACCGAGGGCGTAGCACAAGAAATGCAGACTCATTACAATAATTATATTCTCCAGTTCTTCAGCACTGTGTATTGTATGGATATCGACAAATAGCCTCAGGTCCTTTGTGAAGGATTCTTACTTTATCTCACAATAAAAAAAAATTTTCTCCATAAAATATTTTTTTTTCTTCTTCTCTCAAAACCCATCCTCCCTTTCTGATTATGATTACATTGAATTAATTACCTGGGTATTACCAAGTGCCATTTTGCCCCCAATCATCCAATGTGCTGTATTCTGTTGGACCCCCTCCAAATAAAAACCCACTACTGTCACACTAGTGACAAACACAATCAACTCATTGATGTATAGTTTTTTTTAATTTATCACCCCCAGTCTAGGATCTAAGATGTACTTAGTATGTACAGGAAAAATAGGGTACAGGACGCGCGACACTGACCCAAAGCCAAAAAATAAAAATAAAAATAAAAATAAAAGTACTAAAGCCAAAATCACCAAAGCCACACAATTCAGTTTCGCTTCTATCCAAAGCAAAAATGATACTAACGGGGGGGCTCAAAAATCCACATATCAAAATTCCATTGATCTCCTGGAAACGGGAGAATCCCACAGACGAATTCGTAGACTAAAGTTCGAGGCGTTCTTCCCTTTCCACAGGACAGAGGAAACGGGCAACCATTTTTTCTAACATGTTACTTTATTTTTAGCTGGGGCAGGCCAATCAGGGCGCAATGATCTACTACCTATATGTAACATGGTTAAATGAGGAGGGATGTGGAAGATCATGGAAAATTAGTGGATTGTGTAATGCGTGATCACCAGTGGATTCCATAGTATTGTTCACCTCGTACTAGTACTTGAGGACGAGTAGTCGTAACTCCCGGATTGTCCTGCCACAACATATATGAAACCTCTTGGGGGAAGTGAGTTTGAAAAAAGGGCGGAAATGTGGCAACAAATGGCCCTGCCTGAGGGGGAAAAAAAAAAAAAAAAGGAACTCCTAAGAAAGAAAAATAAACAAAAAAACAAAAAAACCACGTACGGTCACGGGAGGGGGAAAAACAAGTTCCCAGTTCCTTAAGGGATGAGAAGCCCATCTGGTAATGAGTATTTAACTAAGTGGGGAAAACCCAGAAAAGCCCAACTGGAGATTCAGACTCCGTACGGAGCAAAAGAAAAGTGATCAGCAAATCAGGGCGAACCGGCCGGACACTACTGAGAGACAGTGAGTCTTCCTGCCGAGTACCTACTCGTACCTAGGAGTCTTGCCCATGGGTCACGAACCAGAGATTCATCGCCGGAATCCTTGGATCCAGGAAATGACAGTTATTTTGAATTTGATTAAATGTGACGATTGTAAGAGTTTGGGTCAGGTACAGTCCCTTCGTTTCATCTGATTTCTTTAGGGTGATCGACCGTTTTGCTTTCTGAATCCTCTAATAACTACTACTACTATTATCTCCTCCCCTCCGTTTCCCCCTCCAGATCGAAAAGGAGCCGAAAAAGAGTGGGAAAAATAAATAAATAAAAAACCCACTTATGCCTTCCCTCTCTATCTATGACAAGTCTTCCAGTCCTTGACTGCAGTTGTGTACAACGTTGATTTGTTTCTCTACTGCAACTGTGGCTGCAAGTCTCTCAGTGGAGCCGTGTGTAATGTCGGATAAGAGGGTACAGCAAAATAACATATATCATCAACAGCATCGTCATAGTCGTCGTAGTCGTCGTCTCCTCTTCCTCTTTCTCATCCTCCTCCACCATCACATCCATAATATGCATTATTATAGGGAATGAAAGTGATCGATTGGCCCTTGATAGTAACTACCCAATACTAACCAACCTATAACAACCCCCGTTATAATAGCGCCGCTAGGATAATCATAAGCCTACCCCATATTTGCAGGGCAACTTGTCCAAACACCACAGGCGGTTCTGGCCAGTTTATTCAACCACTGAACTATATTAGCATAGTTTATCCAGAGTATAAACAAGTGGTTTGATAAGTCCAAAAAGGATTGTCAATCCTGCATATCTTGCTCCACCATGTGTATCACAATCCACACATACACATACACACACTGCAGTTGTGTCAAGCCCACTCTTCCATGGCCCCCCCCCCCTCCCCCCTATTAACATTCCAATAAGAAAAATTATTTCTTTCCACTTGGGCATTATTTTTTTCTCTTTTTTTATGCCAAATCTGGGGGGTATGTGGCTCCCCCCAGTCTCCCCTCCCCTCTCTTCCTTTCTTCTCCCTGCCTGAAAATTCGGGTAAAGGAAAATTTGTTTTAAGAAAGAAAGAAAAAATACCTAAAAGCTCAAAATAGCCTAGTAAGGTTGTATTATTCAAGAGGATTACATATTGTGGACTAATAAAGTGTTAAATTCCAAGGCAAAGATCGATATATACCCTCTCGCCATGCAAGGAATTCCACTACTATTGGAACATACCCGCCAACAATAATGGGGTACCTTTGTTTTTGTTTTCCTTTTTTTTTTCCCTTATTCTATCGGTGAGAGAGCCTCGATCTTCCCTCTTTGATCCTCGGCTCCCCCCATCATTGTATCAATGTTAATTACGGAGTCCTTAACCGACTTTTCTTTATTTCTTTATTTTTATTTTTATCTTATTTTTTCAACTTTATCTTCGTTGCCACGTCCAAACCCAATAGTAAAAAGTTGAAAGCAATTAATAATAACAAATAAATAAATAAACCCCCACCACAACGACCAACGAACTTCTTCCACTTAAAAGAAGGGAAGGAAGGGGGAGGGGGAAGGGGGGAGGGCGAGAGGGCAAAAAAAAATCCGCCATCAACAGAAGAAAATCATTGTCACTAACTAACTAACTGTACAGTGGAATTTTATGGGCGGACAGTTAGCAACAGAGTAAGTGAGTGGTGAATAGTGTGTGTGAGTGTGTGAGTGTGTCTCCTGCCCTTTAAGCATTGATTCTGATTCGTTACCCAGCGGACTAAAATACTGATTTAATTAAAAATGGCTCCACGATCATCAGTAAACTAGTGAACAGCTGGCAAGGACAACACGAAATGTGTGTCCCAAAGGTTGGGTCTAGTTCTGCTTCAGTCGAGTCTAGTTTGAGGAAACTATACCGCTTAGGTTTTAGGGTTTATTTTATTTTACTAAAGGATTTTTCTTTTGCAACATATTATTACTACTATGTACATTATTATTGTTTGTACTATGTACTATGTACATGTATGTAGGGACAGCTGGCTCGCATGGTGTGTACCATCCTTGATTCAGGAGAAATAAAAACCAACCTAAGAGGGGGTAAAAAAAAAGAAAAGTAATAAAATAAAAGGAAAATAAAATAACCAGAGGAGTACCAACGAGCCCTGAATGAAGCCGAGAGATAACATGTACGTACATACTCCGTACTAACAAAAACAAAGGAAAAGAAATGAGGAAATAGCGGGCGACACTGGCCATCATTAAGGACATACGACTCCGTTGAACGCGCGCACCCCTTGGCCCACTCTGGGAATTCTGAACGTTTCCAGAATGCCAATGGGGCAAAGCAATGGCGGGCTACGACTCTGGCTGTTTGAGAATGGCTCAGGCACAACTAGTTTCATAGTACTAAGACAATAATGCCTACTTAACATTGGTGGAAAATGAAAAAAAAAAACAAGTGAAGGTTGGTTGAATCGAGAGGAGAATTTCCTTTTGTTCTATTAACACATGCTCCGGATAAACCCATTTTTCGTGGTCCCCAGCCGTTAAATGTCATTAAAGTTACAAGTGTAGACAATCCCCGAATCCGTCAAGGATTGCCTCCCAACAAAATAGAAAAAGAAACATTTCAAGTATGCTCATCCGACCCCAAAAAAGGTATGAAGGCAACCAGTTCCAGTACAAACGAGGATAAAACAACAAAACACCCGTACACCGAGCAGAGGGCATAGAAATCAAATATTGGTATGTATACATATCATATGCGTGTTAAAACAATGGTGAAGAGAGAAATCTCTAGATGAGAGAGGAAAGAGGATATAGGGGAGGTACACGAAATCAATCAACCGCGAACCTTGTCAGGTTCGGAGCTAATCAGTGGTGGTACATTTAGGCCTTGTTCTCGCCCTGGTTGGCCTCGCCAGACTGGGACTGGGACTGCTGCTCGTTGTTGGCCTTGTGCATCTTGTCGAAGAGAGACAAGCTGGCGTTCTGGAGCTCATCGGTCTTCTGCTTAAGCTCCTCGGCAGTGGCAGTGCCCTCGCCGGACTGGTTCTTGACAACGAACTCACGGAGAGCGGCGATCTTTTCACGGATCTGCTCAGCCTCAGTCTTGTCAAGGCGGTCCTCGAAGTCCTTGAGGGCCTTCTCAGTGTCGTTCAGGACACTGTCGGCACGGTTGGCAGCCTCAATGGCAGCCTTGCGCTCCTTGTCCTCAGCACCGTACTTCTCAGCATCCTCAACCATAGACTGAATCTCAGAGTCAGAGAGACCAGAGCCAGAAGCGATGGTGATGGACTGATCCTTGTTGGTGGACTTGTCCTTGGCGTGGACGTGGACGATGCTGTCGGCATCGATGTCGAAGGTGACCTCAATCTGAGGAACACCACGGTGGGCAGGGGGGATGCCAACGAGCTGGAAGTTTCCGAGCAGCTTGTTGTCCTTGACGAGCTCACGCTCACCCTGGAAGACCTTGATCTCGACGGCAGTCTGGTAGTCGGCAGCAGTAGAGAAAGTCTGGGACTTCTTGGTGGGGATGGTGGTGTTGCGGTTGATCAGACGAGTGAAGACACCACCAAGGGTCTCGATACCGAGAGAGAGAGGGGTGACATCAAGGAGAAGGACGTCAGTGACCTCACCTGCAAGGACAGCACCTTGGATAGCGGCACCAATGGCAACAGCCTCGTCAGGGTTGACAGACTTGGCGGGGTCACGGCCGAAGATAGACTTAACGGACTCAGTGACCTTGGGCATACGGGTCATACCGCCAACCAGGATGACATCCTGGATCTCGCTGGCCTGGAGGTTGGCATCCTTCAGGGCCTTGCGGACGGGCTCAACAGTGCGGCTGATGAGGGGGTCAACGAGAGACTCGAGGTTGGCACGAGTCATCTTGAGGTTGATGTGCTTGGCACCGCTGGCATCAGCAGTGATGAAAGGAAGGTTGATCTCGGTCTGGAGAGAGGAGGAAAGTTCGATCTTAGCCTTCTCAGCGGCCTCACGAATACGCTGGATAGCCATGCGGTCGTTGGAGAGGTCGAGGCTAGACTCCTTCTTGAACTCCTGGACAATGTGGCGAACAAGGTTGATATCGAAGTCCTCACCACCGAGGTGAGTATCACCGTTGGTAGACTTGACCTCGAAGACACCCTTCTGGATCTCCAGAACGGAGATATCGAAGGTACCACCACCAAGATCGTAAACAGCGACGACACGGTCAGCCTCCTTCTCCAGACCATAGGCAAGGGCAGCAGCGGTAGGCTCGTTGACGACACGGAGGACGTTAAGACCAGCAATCTGACCGGCATCCTTGGTAGCCTGACGCTGGGAGTCGTTGAAGTAAGCGGGAACAGTGACGACGGCGTTCTTGACGGGCTTGCTGAGGTAGTTCTCGGCAGTCTCCTTCATCTTGTTGAGGACGAAACCACCAATCTGAGAGGGAGAGTACTTCTGGCCACGAGCCTCAACCCAGGCATCACCGTTGTCGTGCTGAACGATCTTGTAAGGGACCTCCTTGATGTCACGCTGAACCTCAGCATCGGTGAACTTGCGACCGATGAGACGCTTGGTGGCGAAAAGAGTGTTCTCGGGGTTGACAACAGCCTGACGCTTGGCAGCGATACCAACGAGACGTTCACCATCCTGAGCGAAACCAACAACGGATGGAGTTGTGCGGGCACCTTTAGATTGTATGTTAGCCGCAGAGCTCACCAATCATATGCCGAGCTCCCGGCGACGAAAAAATTTTTCACGTACCTTCAGCGTTCTCAATGATCTTGGGGGTCTTTCCCTCCATAACAGCAACAGCAGAGTTGGTGGTACCTAAAGATATTTATTAGATGCTTGTTTCGATGAATTGGTCTTGTTTGGATCCAACATACCCAAGTCAATACCGATGACCTGGCCCTTCACCTTTCCATCACCACCCTCCGTAGAGTTCCATCTCCGGAAGGATGTGCTGGGGACTCTGAAACCGGGGGTGCGGGTGAAAGCAGTGCGCGGAAGCTGTTGCATTGGAAGCTAGGTTAGTTTTGATCTCCAATGCATTATACGGAGGTCTGTTTGTTGGGAAGGGAGCACATACAGCGCGGGCGATACGCGATGACAACATTGTGACTGGGAATTAAAAAAGATAAATAATACACGAATTAAAAGAAAATACAGGAAACTCCAATCGACTCAATCGAAGGAAGTGATGAGAGGTTGGTGAGAGAGAAAAGGGTAGGTAGGTCAAGGTGAGGAGGAGTGATTAAAAGGAGATGATGGTTTTCAAGTCTTTTCCGGGGGAGAAGGAAACATAAAAAGAAGGGAGACCGGCAGTAGCAAAAATTGTCACGGAGAGCTTCGGCCCGTCGTCGAAGTTGGTAGAATCACAGCACCGTAGCTGGCCACCCAATGAGTAGCCGAGTTGCCTTTAGACCGCCTGGGTAACCGAGCCAATCGGCTTCGCCACCCACTAGAGCTGTGTTTCCCGCCGGAGTGCTAGTAGTGACACGACGGAGTTAGTAGGAAGACTCCGTAATTGGTAGTAGTAGTGATAGCTGAGGTGTGGAGGCCCTTTGCCCGAGTCAATATGGATCTCTTTTCAATGTCATATCCTAGACTGTTCAAAGGATCGTTCATGACCTAGTCTTGATTTGTGGACTAGACAAGAGGATCTATACAATTATAAAATCAATTGCTAATCTGGTGGAGCTTTATTTTTCTTTGGTTGTTTTTTTTCCCTGTCAATGTAGGCAGTAGGTACAACATTGGCCACCCGGTATGTACATACCAAGGGAAGCAGAGCCGAGGAAATTTTCTTTTACTTTTTGGATCCCTTGCCTTTAGTCCATTTTCTTTGTTTCCAAGGTTTCTCTCCATTTTCTTTTTGGCGTCACAGACCAGTGCCTTTTTCCTTTTACTCTTTATGTATTTATCGATTTTAAATCAATATCAAGAAAAAAATCTTTTAGTAGTATATCTTATCTACCCGTCCCTGTGATTCATCGTAAACGCTAGCTGTTTCTAGAAGTATCTCAACAACCCAACACTTATTAAGGAGAACTTGTCAAAACGCCCATCTTCTAGTGGGCCTTGTAATTAGAGAGGCGAGTCTTACTATAGTCAAGAAGGATCAAACTTGTTCTTATAGGTGTAGAGATGTTATCAAGTCTATGAACGAACCCAAGCTCATATATTATATATATATCCGATACCTTTACCCGTGGTCAGGGCAAATAAGGAAGGAGACTCACACGGGCCTTTTTTTTTATATATTTTTTTATGTATTTATTTCCAACGAGCCTCATACCCCCTCGTATCTGGACCGTATAAATAGAAGAAAACCATGAAGTTGTAGGACGGAAGTATTTGGCAAATAAAGCTACATTTTTTTTAATAAGGTCATGGTATCCAAGCATCCAATGAGAGACCAGGGAAGTAACAGACTATACTTTATACTACAATGATATTTCTTACCTCAATGAAGCCAGTGTCGCCTCTACACAAAGAGTATAAGATCCAGAAAGGTCGTCAAACGGCATATGCAATGACTCAGACAGTGGCTATGAGCGCTTGATCTATGTAACTATCATGGAGTAGTACTAGCCTTGGCATGTGGCTAGGTTTCTTAATATGACACAGCTGAAGGCCTTGCACCATTTGTGCCCAGGGGGGTATTGATGGAAACAGTGCCCTCCTAGCCTTGGACATGAACGAGTACGGTATTTTTTTTTTTGTTTTTAAACATCGCACGGACCGAGCAGATACACAGAGACTTTTGATGTCGAACTGTAACTATCCTTGCATATACTGTGTCCCATCTCCACCCCCAAACGCCTGAAGCCAATGCAATGAGACCACTGAAAAAACTATGCACAAATGAACGCCCATGAAGATGATAAGTAGTATAGATCCTGAGCCAAGCCAGAAAATGAAGCGGACTTGGAGAGTAAAGGAAAGAAAGAAGCGAATGTGAAAAGAGATGGCATCTCCAAGATCCGTATGGCGATGCGGGAGATTGTACACCAAACCCAAACTAGAAAACGGCAACACCAACACCGTTAACTATACTCCTCTCCCATTGCCGCCATGGTGAGGTACGTCAAGAAACCTGGATCCTTTCGCAGAAAGGTTACCGGATCATATTAATTCAATATTAAACAACGCCAAATATAAAGGTGAAAAGTCATAACTCAGCCGTGAAACAAAACTTTGAAATGGAACGTTGACCTAGCGGTAATTGACAATGGGGAATGTTTTCCGGTCCGCAATGTTAAGCTGGTATTCGAATATACCATCAACAGTTGCAACGTACCTATGTAAGTCAGCATTGTCATCATTAATGTACGACGGGAACATACAATGTTCTGCCGTCTGCACCCCACCCGATTCCAGCAGTACTCCCTGACTCCTGATCTCTTTGCCCAACTCCCAAACTGCGGTCTGGAAGGTCGTTTAAAATACTTCTGATCCAGCGAGGAGAGCGAGTATTGTCTAGACCTAAAATATGTTGTTGATACCGCGGATGGTTTCGATTATGTGCTTCATTGACGACCTGTCTTTGCCGTCGAAGGCGTTCTGTTGCCACGTTCGATCTCAGTTCCGTGCTTGACATACGTAGGGGTTCATGTCGGGTACCGGTCGCATTGTCTTGTCTTTCAGTATTTCTGTGTCCGGAACGGGATCGCTGATTGTCCCGTGGCTGTGGTATTGGGTCTACAGGAGTCGCGGAATAGTCCAAAGTTGCGGACGGGCGCCCTACAGTCCCATAATTCCGGCTTCCCATTCCTGCCTCGTTGCCGCTGGAACTGCTCTGATCACTGGACGAGTCGGCACCACGCTGACGAGTGTCGGATACAATCGATTGTATCTCGGAGGGAGAAGCAGTCCAACTGAGTGTAATACTTGGCTGTGGATCTATATTTAAGCCACCTGGCTCTGGAGTTCGATTTTGTGTTTCAGAACTGCCTTGGGATAGAATAATAGAGGCTTGACGTCTAGCATTACGTCTGCGTTCACTGGTTGCTGGCTGCGCCGAGGAGCCATCCCGCGACGTACCTTGGAGTGAATCTCCATGGCGAGGAGGCGAGGTGGGACGAGACGTGCGATTGGACGCATCTGTAGAACCTTGGAATCGCAAGCGTGGTGCAGGATGTGGGTGAGCATTGGCCCTGGCGCGCCTCTCTGTTAAACCTTCCTCCAGTCTTGAGGTTAGGCGAGCTGTGTTCAGAAACTCTACAATTAACCGCTCCCTTTCGGTGAGATCATGTAACAGAGCATCACGCAACGGTGGATTGTCAGACGCCTCACCCAATTCATTTGGCGGAGTGTCAATAGTTTGCCGCCCGGTATCGGCGCCAGGTCCTGGGCTGAACCGACCATCAATATCAAGTTCCAAGCCATCTATATCGTCCAAATATAGTTCCGTATGAACTTCCTCTGTCTCGGGGTCATTCATTTCAAGTTTGATGACCTGCCTGCGCAGAAAACCTTGACGAACATCTGCAATTCCAGCCCGGCCCTTGTCTTCAAGCCACACTAGAAGGTCCCAAGGCTCGGGAGCAAAAGCCATACAGCGCACAGCACCACCGTTGCAACAAAGCCGTGAAGAATTGAAATGGCAAATTATCGAGCTCTTCTCATCTGGTTCGTGGGTAGTGTCCCGAAGCGTTTTAACATCAAAAACAGTAATAACCCCGGATTGAGACCCGATGGCACATAGTCGGCTAAATTGGGAAAATGCAACAGTAAAGCAGCAACCATCGTCAATTCGAGTGCCAATGTCCATTTCAATGGACCGGAGAGGGTCCCAGTTCCAGCCAGTAAGCTTTTCACCGCTTTCTGTCAGGACAGTTGTGTCGAAGTCTCGGGTAACATCATAGAAATACGCACGCGTTTCGTCACCAACCGCAGCCAGGATGGTAGAGTCTGGTGAGACAATTGCATAATTCATGCATGCCGGGTGATTGAGGACCTTGAGAACCTTCGAACGGGTCAGGGAATAAATGGTGACCGACTTGTCATTATTACTGGGAGAATTTATCAGCACGTCAATGGTTTGACGGTAGGATGTGACCACAATACCTGAGAATGACGACGTCCTCATCTGCCAAGCCTTTTCCATCGCCAGGTAGCCGGTGGATGGTCACGGAGTTGACAATGCTACCACCAAACTTATGCAGCTGGACACCTGGCAACTGCCTTTGATCAGCAAATTGTACTGAATCTGGTTCGTCGCCAGAAAGCTAGGATTCGGTTATTCTTACAGGAGCACTGAGATCAATCGGTAAGGCGCTGTCGACATCTGAAGGCTGAGAAGCTGATATGTCCTCCTGTACACGTATTCCCCGGTCGGAGATCTTGACAAAAGCACATTCACCGTTTTCCGAGCCTCCAACGGCGATCCAACCGTGACCCGCAGCAAGACATTTCGGTTCAAATGGGATAACAGCTAGAGTCTCTCGTTTTTGCGATGATATGTGAATTGAATATATGAATCTGTCGGCGACAAGGTAGATCCTATCAGGGTCGGCGGTGCTGATATAGTTGCGAAGTTGTTGATGGCTAAATGATTATTAGTCCAAGCAAAGCGTGCGACCATGTTGCTCTATGTATAGGACACTGACAAGTTCGGGATTTTGAAGGGAAAGAAACGTCGTTTTGTCGGAAGGATTAGAGACTCGGTCGAATGGTACCTAGAACCACAAGGCAGCGCGTTAGTTGACGATGTACCATAAGCATACATCATTACTTGTCGGATGAGGCAAGACCAACGAAAGTGCGGAATCCGTAGTCATTGTGAGAGGTCGAGACTAGACTAAGGTGACATCGTTGGGTACATCGATTCCCATGAGGTAGAGGCGTTGCGAGAATGACGGGGGGCACAATAGAGACGAACCACAGGGAGGGTGAAAGTCAACGTGGAAGTAGACGAGTGGCACGAACACGGAAATTTTGGTTTGGCGAGCTATTCTTGTGATAATATTTCGAAATATTAGGTAGGAAGCGATCGCTCGACGTAGTTAATCTTGAGCTCTCGCCCCAAGTAAAGTAAGAGATCACCGCTCTTACTTGCGATCATGACTTTCGGGAGTCATGGGCGGATGACGTAAGACTTGACACAAGGCTTTTGGCGGTCGATCGATCCGGGGAATGCGGTGGATTGAGTCCGGACTCGGACACCAAGCATTCCCTTCTAGGAATTTTTTTATCTGTGGATTGTAGTAGTTCGATTTTACCTTTGACGCATGCGGTGGTTGGAGTATTTTTCTTTTTTTCTGGTCTTTTCTTCTTCTTGTCTTATCTTCTATCTTCAAAGGTTAAGTAAAACGCATGGCGCAAGAATGCTGCAGCAAACTTTGAGATCCTTTCTTTGAATTGCAAAGTACGGAGGAAATGTTGCCCTATTTGTTGCCTGGCGCATGATCAACTACCTAAAACTATAGTTCGCGCACGTCCAATGATCCATACTTGGAGAAGTAGCTAGGAGTAGCGAGGCGTTACTACCTCAGATTGAGATGCTATGATCGTACGCCTGCGCGACGCTTTTAAATTCGTCTTAGATTCATGATAAAACGCATGCTAGCTGATTCAGAGCACTCTTGGTATATTTACTATAGTTCAGAGTTATCTTTGCTATTCTCGGACTAGTACTGAACAGCTTGATGCTCCGCCAAGTTGTTAAGACGATCTTGAGAACCTCATGCATGATTAATAAGCTCGCCGATGTAAACTCGAATGTCTTTAAGAGTGCCACCATATTTCTCTATGCCAAGTAGACGCTGGCATCGCATGCTTTTTTCATCGCTATATCTTTAGGTATGTGTAATAGGGTTCAGAACGGGTACAACAATACTATTCTTTCGGCTAGGTACTGTATGTGTAGCCCTTCCGGCTGAATACAATGTGCGCATTATCATACATGTCAAAGCTGGCTTTTAATCACTAGGAAGAGTATCCCCGACTGAGTAACTGACTTGTTGAATAAGTTAAAGAAGTTTCTTGAACGTTGAAATCGGATAGAGGTGGGCATTAGGTACAGTGCCCCACTTGGGAGAAAGGAAAAAAAGGAAAAAAAAATGGAATTCAACAAGAAGTTTTCAGTAAATACGAAAAAGGGTGGTAGGGGGTTTGGATCAATTGTATATTAAGTATATCTACTGGATCGATCTCTAGTCAGGCTCAGTGTAGACCTTGATGGGTTTGGTCTAAAAACCATTCATGCCCCACACGACGTCAGCGTTTGTGTGTTCCGCCGCTAAAGACCGCCAACGAATGAAGTGCCTTTCTTTCTTCGCACATCAACCTGTGAATGTTGGCTATCTTTAGCCAGCTAGTACCTGTTTCTAGGACATCCTTGGTAAATATCGCAGGCACAGGCGATAATACATCGCTTTACTACGAGAGTAGGAACTTGCAACAATTTTGTGCTTAACGCAATATTTAAACAGCCGTTGGAATCAAGGCTACCCTTACTAGCTCTCCAACTAAACATCTCTGGGACAGTCGCTTCTACCGTTCCCCATGGCGCAGGCAGAAGCTCTCGCTGCGACTCTAGCTGAGCTAAACCTGAATGTACAGGGTATTAGCGGGTCAGATTTTGATGAGCGAATTGCCGAAGAAGAAGGTGGTCAATATCAGAATCGGGGTCCTCGGCCAAGAGCCCGCCAAAATGCCGAAGATCTTATTAAAGAGCTGGAGACCGACTTCCTTACTCCATCATCTCAATTTAGCCCTGAATGGCTGAATCGTCTACAAAGGTTCGAGAGACTACTTGCTATATGTTTCCTTTTCTCTCGATGCCCTACTCTGGCCCTTCCGTCCGCTAACAGTTTTTCAGACGATGGGATGTGTCGACTGACTACAAGGACCTTTTTGAGGTCGCACCAACCCAAACACGAACTATTGTTCGCTTCGACCGTGAGGGCTTAGAAGGGCGTGTTGCTGGTTACCATGAAGTGACGATTCCTGCCACCAGTGCAAATGCAAAGAACTCCACATCTCTGCTCCGTCGACCAGCCGGTCGCGCAGATTTTGTCAGGGGTGCTGCTGGGTTCTTTCCCTTCGCACCAGGTGGGCTTGATGGTGTTGAGGCTATCGCTGAAATAGAATCTGAGGCCCAGATAGCAGAGAGTTCGAGACCGGGCGCTAAGCAATCTGGCCTTGACCGGATCATTAACTTCGGCGCTGAGGGTGGCCTCCTAGAAGCCGCCCCAGGGTTCAGTCGTGGCCTGAAATTCGAGGTAGCAAAGTCCAAAGAAGCTGCTGAGAATGATCAAGAAGTTGAACATGTCCTTCAGCAGGAGGAAGTTGATGTTCCAATTGAAAAGGATGACACGGCTTCAGATATGGGAGGAGTGAAGATTGAAGACGATGAGCTGAGCGGAGACGAGGAGGATATAGATTCATTACTGCCTGTTGAGTTCCCAGCACTGGAACCCCGTGCTCCTCTGTTATCAGGTGTCCAGAAGAAAGGTGGCAGGGAATGGGCGCACGTTGTGGATGTTAACAAAGACATTCCCAATTTCAGCGAGCTTGTGCCAGATATGGCTAGAGAATGGCCATTTGAATTGGACACTTTCCAGAAAGAGGCTGTTTACCATTTGGAGAGCGGTGATTCCGTTTTTGTTGCGGCGCATACGTCAGCTGGAAAAACAGTTGTTGCTGAATATGCTATTGCTTTGGCTGCCAAGCATATGACTAAAGCTATCTATACATCTCCCATCAAGGCTCTCAGTAATCAGAAGTTTAGAGATTTCAGGACTACATTCGACGATGTTGGTATCCTCACGGGTGATGTCCAGATCAACCCAGAGGCAAGTTGTCTGATCATGACTACTGAAATCCTCCGCAGTATGCTTTATCGTGGAGCAGATTTGATTAGAGATGTCGAATTTGTGATCTTTGACGAAGTGCATTATGTCAATGATCTCGAAAGAGGCGTTGTTTGGGAAGAAGTGATCATCATGCTTCCTGAGCATGTCACACTAATTCTTCTATCTGCCACCGTCCCTAACACCTATGAGTTTGCCTCTTGGGTGGGTCGCACGAAAAAGAAGGATATCTATGTCATTTCGACTGCGAAACGACCTGTCCCACTCGAGCACTATTTGTGGGCTGGCAAAGATAAATACAAGATCGTCGACTCAAATAAGCGATTCCTAGAAGGCGGTTGGAAAGAGGCAGATAACGTTATTTCTGGCAGAGACAAGATCAAAGCTCAAAAAGCTGCCGAGGCCCAGGCCCAGGCTCAAGCTCAAAGAGGTGGCCAGCAGGGAAGAGGGCGCGGCCAAGCTCCAGGCAGAGGTGGCCCTCGTGGCAATCAGCAGCGTGGAGGTGCTCAACGCGGGGGTGGTGCTCAGCGTGGTAGAGGGCAGCCAGCCACTAGGGGCACCGGCAACATTGCTCGTACAGGAAGAGGTGGAGGACGGACAACAGCTGCACAAGATAAGACTGTCTGGGTGCAACTCGTCCAACATCTCCGCAAAGAAAATCTGCTCCCTGGTTGTATTTTCGTGTTCTCCAAGAAAAGATGTGAGGAGAATGCCGACTCACTCTCAAACCAGGATTTCTGCAATGCGTCGGAGAAAAGTCTTACTCACATGTTTATCGAAAAATCACTTACCCGTCTTAAGCCCGAAGATAGGACGCTTCCGCAGATCCTTCGTCTTCGCGACTTGCTAAGCAGAGGAATTGCTGTTCACCATGGAGGGCTTTTGCCCATTATGAAAGAGATCGTTGAAATCCTGTTTGCCAAATCATTGGTCAAGGTTCTTTTTGCAACCGAAACGTTTGCCATGGGACTGAACCTGCCAACCCGTACGGTGGTTTTCTCAGGGTTCCGTAAACATGATGGTAAAGGCTTCAGGGACCTGCTACCTGGCGAATATACCCAAATGGCTGGCCGTGCTGGGCGAAGAGGCCTTGATACTGTCGGCTATGTGATCATTACTAGCACTGGTAAAGACGAAGCGCCTCCTGCCGGTGCCTTGAAGCGGATGATCCTCGGTGAACCAACCAAACTCCGATCCCAATTTAGGCTTACTTATAATATGATTCTGAATCTTTTGCGTGTGGAGGCTTTGAGGATCGAAGAGATGATTAAGCGCAGTTTTAGTGAAAATGCCACGCAGGCTTTACTTCCAGAACATGAGAAACAGGTTCAGCTATCGGAAGCAAGCTTAGCTAAGATTAAGCGTGAGCCTTGCGATATCTGTGACATCGACCTCATGGCTTGTCATAATGCAGCTATGGAGTATGGAAAACTGACAAGTGAGCTGTATGTCGGATTGCTCGCCTCTCCCGTTGGCAAGCGCCTCTTTATGCCCAAACGGCTGGTAGTCTACAGAAAGGTACGTCAAGGACACTAACTACCTGATTTCTATTGCTGAATTTTCCCAAGGACGGGTATCGGACGGCTGGGATTATTGTCCGAGAAGGGATTGGAGGAGGACCCACGCCCACCATACAGATTCTCGAAATAGGCAAACTAGGTGGCAGACGTCACCCAAGTGATATCCTCCCATTCCTTCCTAAATTCCGACATCTGTTCCAGACTCTACCAACCCGTGGAGCTGATATGACCTTAAAGGTTTGCAAGATACCACTCTCCGATCTGGAGTGCCTCACCAATACCATGGTGAAGTTAACTGGCCCAACATGGTATCTCAATATCAAGAAAGGTAGGTGGGAAATGATCAGATAGTCACAACGAGTCCTAACGCGCGGAAAATACAGAGGCTATCAAATATGCCGATAAAGAGTTGCATAAATACTGCGGATCGTGGACGAGCTCCACTTGGGACGAGATAGATTGGGATCGAATCAAAGAACTGCAGGTGAGAGATATACTGGAAAAACGACAAGCTCAGGCAACAGTTGCCGAATCTTGCAAATGCTTGCAATGCCCGGACTTCCTGAAACATGTAAGTTGACCTTTCTTTCCTGAAAAGCCAGTAAAATCATACTCACATAAAACAGTTTGAGATGCAACACGATGAATGGCAAGTCAAAGAGAACATTTCGCAGTTGAAGCAATTGATGTCCGACCAAAACCTTCAGCTGTTGCCAGACTACGAACAACGTATCCAGGTACTGAGAGAATTAGGGTTCGTAGATGAACAGTCTCGTGTACAGCTGAAAGGCAAGGTAGCATGTGAGGTAGGTTTGGTCATTCGACGGAAGATATCGTGGCTGTTCCACTAATAGCATTGGGTAGATTCACTCAGCTGATGAGCTTGTCTTGACGGAATTGGTCCTCGAGAATGTCTTAGCTGAATACGAGCCCGAGGAGATCGTCGCACTTCTATCTGCCTTTGTCTTCCAAGAAAAGACCGATAATGTTCCTACATTGACACCGCGCCTGGAGAAGGGCAAGGAAGCAATCGTTAAGATTTCAGAGAAGGTGAACGATTTCCAGATCCAATACCAGGTCATTCAGTCCAGTGAAGACAGCAATGACTTCGCCAGTCAACCACGATTTGGCCTGGCGGAAGTTGTTTACGAATGGGCTAAAGGGATGTCTTTCAACCGCATCACTGATCTCACCGATGTAATGGAAGGTACCATCGTACGAACGATTACTCGCCTAGACGAAACATGCCGAGAAGTGAAGAATGCCGCGAAGCTGGTTGGAGATCCGTCATTATATACCAAGATGCAACAGGCACAGGAGCTGATCAAGAGGGATGTAATCTTTGCGGCGTCATTGTATATGTAGTTAGGCTAGGTTCGACTAAGGTTCATCACCACGTGCGGTGGTGACCTTATTTTATTTTATTTTACTTTATTTTACTTTGGTTTGTTTAGTTACCGGTCTGGATTTCAGGCTCGACGGTTTTGTTCTTATCCTCATAAAATAAAGAGGCGTGTTAAGAAATGCTGAATTAGATTACTTTTATAGAGGGAATGCATCCTCGCCTTTCTGCCGGCAAAACCAATGCGACCCTTGGGTCCTTTAAAGCTAGTCTGGGAGGTTTCCCTTCCTTTCTGGGGCAAAATGTTCAGGAGCAGCAAAAAATTCTCTTACCGCGCGTGGCGGCGAGCCCTCTGATTAGCTGCCATAGGCGCGGGGCCGGCACCGCTTGAAAATCCACGAGAAAACCAAACCAAACCCAACAAACCCAATGTGCACTTTTTTACTACAACATCTCCCCGCGACATAACGCTCTCGGCCCCATTCTCTGTCCTACCGGGCCTCTTACTACGTGACGGGGCACTTTTGATTCGGAATACGATTTCTGTTTGCCGGGGGTTTGCTGCTGTTGGTGCGATATGGATGTTACAGCTCTTCGGGACCGCATACAGGCAACGCTTGACCCAAATGCGGATAATCGCCGTCAGGCCGAGATAGATTTAAAATATGTATGTGGGATACTTTTGGATGGATTTGATTTTGGCCTATACTCATACTATTTTCCCCCAACTATCGTAGGCCGAGACACAGCCCGGCTTTATAAATGCGCTTTTGGATATTTTGCAAGGAGAACAAAATAATGCCGTCCAACTGTCGGGTACGTTTTTGTCAGCCGGTTTCTTTCCCCTCCTCCCCCTCGCCCTTGTCGTTGCTTCACATCATCTACGAAGTACAATCTAACACAGATATGATTTTCTGCAGCCGGTGTCTACTTGAAGAACCGAATTACCCGTGGCTGGTCTCCCGTCGAAGAAAACCCACTGCGCACACCGATTCCAGAGGGGGAGAAACCGGGTTTCCGTGAGAGGTTGATCCCGGCTTTGGTATCAACGCCCCCGAACGTTCGCGCACAGCTTGTCCCACTTCTTCAGAAGATCCTGCAGCATGACTTCCCCGAGCAGTGGCCGGGTTTCTTGGATATAACCCTCCAGTTGTTAGGTACCAACGATGCAAGCTCAGTCTATGCTGGTTTGCAGTGCCTGCTGGCCATCTGCCGTGTGTATAGATTCAAGGCTGGTGAGAAGAGGGAGGAGTTTGATAAGATTGTCGAGCATACGTTCCCTCAGCTGCTTAACATTGGTTTGAAGCTTGTCGACGAGGAAAGTTTGGAGGCTGCTGAAATGCTCCGAATTGTCGTGAAGTCCTACAAACATGCTATCTATGTGGGTGAACCAGGCTTCGGAGACGAGGAATGTGAATATTGGATCAGAACTGACTGGGGATGAATAGTTCGAGCTCTCACCATTCCTGCAAACACATCAAGCGACTGTCGACTGGTGCACGTTGTTCCTCAGAATTATCGCGAAGGACCCTCCTGCAAATTCCATGTTGGAGTCTAAGGAAGAGAGGGAGCTCAACCACTGGTGGAAGTGTAAGAAATGGTCCTACGCCAACCTGAACCGTCTCTTTATTAGGTGAGTATTTTGCAATGGGAGAGATTAGCACTTCCTAATTTTCATAGATACGGAAACCCCACTACAATGAGCAAGTCGAGCACGCCTGATTATACCCAGTACGCTAAGAACTTCATCGCCACTTTTGCTCCGGAAATCCTGAAGGGATACCTGCAGGAAATCGATAAATGGGTTTCCAAGGGCCAGTGGCTTAGTAACCCTGCCCTCGCCTACACTTTGGTCTTCATGGAAGAATGTGTCAAACCGAAGGCGATGTGGGACCACCTCAAGCCACACATGGACAACTTGGTCGCTCACTTTATCTTCCCTATCCTTTGCCAATCCGACGAAGACATTGAACTGTTCCAAACCGACCCCTCTGAATATCTCCACCGTAAGCTGAACTACTACGAGGAGGTGTCGGCGCCTGATGTTGCAGCAACGAACTTCCTTGTTGCTCTCACGAAGAATCGCAAGAAACAGACATTCTCGATCCTGACTTTCGTCAATGGTGTCGTCAGCAAGTACGAAGCTGCTCCGGACGACCAGAAGCTTCCTAGGGAGAAAGAAGGTGCCTTGCGGATGATTGGTTCATTGGCTTCAGTGATCCTTGGCAAGAAGAGCCCTATCGCGGATCAAGTTGAATACTTCTTTGTCCGTCATGTCTTCCCCGAATTCCGGAGTCCTCATGGCTTCCTCAGAGCCCGTGCATGCGACACTTTGGAGAAGTTTGAGCAGCTCGACTTCCAGGATCCGAACAACCTTATGATTATCTATCGCAATATTCTTGAGTCGATGACTGATTCTGAACTTCCCGTCAGGGTTGAAGCGGCCCTTGCTTTGCAGCCCCTCATCCGCCACGACATTATCCGCACTTCGATGCAGCAGAACATTCCTCAGATCATGCAGCAGCTTCTTAAACTCGCCAATGAGGTCGATGTGGATGCATTAGCCAACGTTATGGAAGATTTCGTTGAAGTGTTCTCTGCCGAACTGACTCCGTTCGCTGTGGCATTGAGCGAGCAGCTCCGTGACACATACATGCGTATTGTTGGTGAGCTTTTGGAAAGAAACGCCGCAAAGGGTGACGATGAATATGGTGACTTCTTGGATGATAAAAGCATCACTGCCCTGGGTGTCTTGCAAACTATTGGAACCCTCATTCTCACTCTGGAGAGCACCCCCGATGTCCTCCTCCACCTCGAAACTATTCTTATGCCTGTGATCAGCATCACACTTGAGAACAAGCTATATGATCTCTACAACGAAATCTTTGAGATTATCGACAGTTGCACCTTTGCTTCTAAGTCCATCTCGCCCACTATGTGGCAAGCGTTCGAGCTTATTCACAAGACCTTCAAAGCGGGCGCTGAATTGTACTTGGAGGACATGCTGCCCGCACTTGACAACTATGTTGCATATGGCTCTCAGATGATGGTTCAGAATCCAGCTTACCTTGCGGCTGTTGTCAGCATGGTCGAAGACATCTTCCGCGATGAGAAGGTTGGCGGTGTGGACCGGATCTGTGGTTGCAAGCTAGCAGAGACCGTGATGCTGAACCTGCGCGGTGGCATTGACCAATACATTCCTCTGTTCATTGAGTTGCCTATGCGCGTGCTCGATGCTGAAGAGGCAAAGACCAAGTCCTACCGCATCCATCTGATTGAGATGGTGATTAACGCCATCTATTATAACCCTCTTCTCAGTCTTCAAGTTTTGGAGGCTAAGGGCTGGACGAACAAGTTCTTCAGCGCCTGGTTCTCCAACATCGACAACTTCCGCCGAGTTCATGACAAGAAGCTCTCCATTGCCGCAATCAGCTCACTTCTGACTTTGAATGCTGGTGATGTTCCCGCGAGCGTGCAGCAAGGTTGGCCTAGGTTGCTTCAGGGAGTGACTAGGCTGTTCCAGACGCTGCCTGCTGCGCTTAAGAGTACGTTGCCTCCCTTTCCCAGTTGAGGTATCATACTTACATAGTACAGATCGCGAAGATGCAACTAAAGAGTCGGACTTTACCTTCGAAGACGAGGATGATGAGGGTGATGAGGATAACGACTGGGATGGAGAAGTTGAGTGGACCGATCAAGATGAGACCGAGGGTGGCCCTGAAGGCGATGTTCAAGATGAGAGCGCTGCGTACCTTGATTTCTTGAATAAAGAGGTGAGCTAACTCATCAGCTAAACGCCGCGGAATCTCATTGACTGACTGGATAACTAGGCCCAGAAGTTCGGCTCCTTTGCAGATGATGATGAGGAAGATTTGGACGAGGAAAGCCTACTCGAAACGCCATTGGACAAGGTCGAGCCGTATGGCCTGTTCAAGCACGTCTTCATGGGTATGTATCATTCATTCTCCAGGCTTCGAAATCCCGCCAGCTAACTGTGTTACAGGTCTCCAGCAGGAACAGCCGCAGCTCTATGAGAACTTGACGAAGATCCTGAGCTCGGATGAGCAGCAAGTGCTACAGGCTGTCTTCCACGAGGCTGATGCCAAGGCTTTGGCTGCTGCCAACGCGGAAGCTGCGGCGGCGGGGAATCTCCAGACCAACGGAAATTAGAAATATAAAAGAACTAAAAGAAGCCAGCAGGTCGACGAAATGAGCCAGTTGACTTCTGTTGGATGCCGATGACGATATAAAAGATGCTAATCCAGTTTGAATGTCTGTTTTGGAGCAGCTTTCACCTTTTGAGATATCTCAGGTCGCCGGTCTAGTGGAGCGACAGGCTGGAGACGCTATAACGCCTTTTTCTTTTGTTTCTTTTGTGGTTTAGATCTTTCCTTTTTCTTAACGCAATCATTACGGTTGTCTATGATTGCCGTTTCTCTGAATGTCCCCAAAAGTCTTCTCTTCACTATTCCTTATTCCAATTGTATTCCATGCATCTGATATCCCCAATTAATTCCGCCAGTTGACCGATGCGCATATCCAGATGACACGAATCATCCAATTTCATGCTCGGGGTATGACCAAAGACAGTCAGTCTTAAAATATCAAAACAAACCGGAAACCATCTCCGGAGCGGATTCAATCAAGTTACTCAACTGATTCTCGCATGTTACATAGATCACGTGGTATCATAAACAAACCGAACAAACATCATTACGTATGACGCAATCGCCATCCAGAAATGAACCATTTGTACACAAACTGGGCTCATGGCCTCAGTCTCGTGTAGTACTCCTCTCACGGCGTAAAATCAGTCTCCAATATGCTGATATTCAGAGAAAAAAGAATCAAATGATACTGTCCCGCAAAACCGGCTAACCAACTTAGAACGCTACTGTACAGAGTACGCCATCACTACTAACATGTATTCCAGCAGTGGAACCAGATACCTCATACATAGACAAACGTCATGATGATGATACAGCAAATCACCTGGCATCATGGAAGCTGTAGCAAGACGGTTACTTAAACACCAAAATTCTTGACTTTCCAAAGCTGTCCTCCCCAGACAACAAGCATTCATCTTACCCAGCTAGAGAGAGAAAAAAAACCTCCCAATAAAGTACTACAGTACGCAACCCATTTCCCCCTTCACAATCTCTATCAAATCTAACCATACAATCACCCCCTAGAATAATCCCAATAACAAATCGAAATTCTTCTCAATTTTTTTTTAATTAAAAAAAAAAAAAAACACTCACCACAATGTCCGCCCCCCACTCCGGCCGCCAATCTCCTCCCCCCGAGCGCCAAACTGGCGCCCAGCAGCAGGACCCCGTTGCGTCGGGTCACACCACACATGGCATCCATGGTGACTCTAAGGGAGCGTCGGAGGAGACTAAGTTCCATGGACTCGAGAGTAACCCAAAGCACCCCTTGGAGGATATCGAGGCCAAGAAGTTTGCTAAAGGACCTGGGAATTAAACTGAGTGATTGATCTTTCCTTATGAGTGAGGTTTTTTTTAATCATGTGTGATGTTGGTATATGGATAGATTGATTATATCTATATTATATGTATATGTAACTTCTATGATTGTGTCTTCCTTTTCCTTTTCTGTTTTTTAGGTGAGCAGATTAATCAATGGTCTTGAGAATGGCTTCTTTCTTTTACTTTCTTTTTCTTTTATCCTTTTGGCCATGTACACGTGTTGGTTTTGGCGACGAGCGAATAATTTGCAAGGACTTGCGTTTGGCTCAATCAATTAAGATCTTACGATGTTAGAGCTAGAATAGGAATCTTTTATCGTTTAGGTATCGAGTTCCATTGAAGGTGAACATAAGGAACTTGGTTAAAAGTTTATTGTACTTATGCTGCGTAAGAAAAGATTAACTATAACTATCATATACTACTACAGTCAATGCTTTGTTTTGCTCCGTGAGTTAAATTGGAAATTGCATTGGCATTCTGCAGCTGGGCACTAAGCACAGTGGTATTCGAAGAATAACTGATTAGAATAGTAGCTATTTCGACAAAAGCCTGTTCCAGACAGCCTGTTCAAAAACGCACACCAGAATACAGGAAACAACAGCAGAACAGATCAGACAGCATCCCTCTTTAATATCAGTACGTCGTAATTCATTATGCCTTAGGTTCAGCAGGAGCCGCGGTTTCAGCGGGCTGGCTCGCCACAGGAGCTTCCGGAGCTACAGAGGCTGCCGGAGCTGCAGGAATAGTAGCTGCAGGAACAGCACCGGAGGCCTCTACACCGCCAGCAGCCGGGGCCTCACCCTCCTGAGTAGTCTTTCCACTCTTCAGGTCTGCCAAGCGCCTTGCTTCATTGTGGATGTCCCGCACCTGCTTATCGGTCTGGACGTAGAAATCACGAAGCTTTTGACCAGATGGCGTACCAAGAGCCTTCTCGAAGTATGAGTGGAGTCCGTGCCAACCAGTAGCGGCCTTGTTGCTGAGCTTGTAGCTCTCATCGATTCCTCTAGCGCGATCCGTGGCATGGTACTTCTGATCAAAGTTGGTCAGAGCAGAGGTGAAGCGGTTGGAGAAACCGTGCTTCTGGTCGAGGGTGATGGCTTTCTGGATGGCGTTGTCGCTCAGGGCATAACCGTGAGCAAGGTACTCGGCGAAAATTCGGGACTTAGGCTTGTCTTCCTGCGCAATTTCATGGCTGTTCTCATCCCTCGCTTCTCCTGCACTAGCGGCCTGGGAACCTGCGATGTCGTCGAGAGTCTGGGCAGCTTGGACGTGCACTGGCGAACCTCCCAGCTGGGTCTGGTCCAGGAGCAAGGCAGTCTTGGCAGCTCTACAGCCATGGTTAGTGTGTTTTGTTCCAGATCATCTTTCAGGGGCTCGCATGGGCGGGACTATTAGACTAGTGCGGGGTAAGACATACGCTTCTTTCTCAAAAGTCACTGTTGCGGACTTGGGAGCATCTGGCTCACCAGAAACTGGAGTCACTGAGATGGCGGTAATCTTGCCACTATATAGCAGTCAGTCGCATTGAAGGGCTGGAGATACAAGGATTCTGTGATCTTACCAGAAGCTAAAGAAGTCCTGCACTTCCTTCTCGGAAGTGGTGGGCGCAATGCCGGAGACATGGACTGTGCTGCGTGAAGACATGTTGATGGCGGGATGTGATTTTCGCTTGAAAATAGATCAAGATCGGTCTATCAGGAAGGGCACAATTGAAACAGTCAAGAGGTATAGGAGTAATTGCCAGGAGAAGAACAATTCAGGAGTATTTATTTGGGCGGTGCAGGCGAGCCACAGATGACGTGTGAGAGGGGCACGTTGCACAGCCACAGTGGAGAGTCACCATCAACATGTGACGGCAAGTGATTTTATGATGTGGATGGCTGGTGCTAGAAGGCAGAAGTATTTTCCGTAAAAACAAAAAAACAGGTTGGGCTATTTTTGAATGAAGGATCGGCGGATAAAAGCAATTTGGGATTGAGAAGGGTGAGAATGCGAGTTGATCATTTCCTAGCAATGACTACCGGAAACCATTACCTGTTCCTGGATACCGCCCAGGGCCCTCCTTCCTAATTAACAGATAATCATTCAACTATAGTAAAAAGGTCTCTTCGCTGCTTCAATTGGTCCTGTCGACTTTTACAGAAGTTTTGTCCAATCCATCTGTAATAGCTGCAATGGTTCCAGATGCTACTGGGTCTGCTGCATCCGGCTCCCGTTCGCGGTGTTTTCGAAGAACAAGCTCAAGATCCCGAACACGGCGCCGGAGTCCTTCATTTTCCCGTTTGAGTATCTCTAATTCCCCACGCTGTCGTGCCATCTCATCCGGGCGGGATACAGAAGTAGTTCGTGACCGCTGTTGAGAGAGCGAGTTACGATGGGAGTATGGGTGCGATCCGGTGACATAATTGGAGATTTGATCACTTTGTGACTGCGGTACTGATGCAGGGAATAGTGGCAGCATTCCTTCTGGCTGTCGAGAGGAGGTTAAGGATGGTTCTCGACTCCGACCCGGGCGGGAAGACGATAAAGGAATATCTCGCGCTGGGGTGATCCCAGCACCGCTTCCTGCTCTTGAACCTTGGACAGCTGGGATGTATGAGGAGCTCAGACTGGACGAGGAACGATGGCGTCGCGATGCCGTGGGATTCGTTGATGAAGAGAAGTAAGAGGACGCCTGCAGAGTATCTGATGGGTCGTTGAGGGTGGTAGATGTAGAGGAAGTTGTCGATGCCACAGAAGCTGTTTGTTGTCGCAGGAGAGACAGCTCTCTTGATAGACGATTAACCTTTGACCTCAAATCAGCACCGATTCGCGACTTTGTGGGGTGCTAAAAATAACTACCATCGCCTCCTGTTCCTGTTCAAGCATTGAATGAATATCGGACGGCGTAAGAGGTTTTGGATGCCTCAGCGGGCCTTGAAGTAGCTCAGCTCAGGAGTTCCAATCTACAGAGGAAAGTGGCAGCTTACCGGAAGCCGATCTTACGCTGCCATGATCATTGCTTCCAGGCCCAGAACTCCCTGTATATGCAACTGGCGCAAGTGGAAGAGCCGGGGGACTCACTACTTGTGATGGACGTCGAGAAGAGAAGGCCGGTGGTGTCGTGGCTGGTTGCATCGCAGTTGCCGCTCGTGGTCGTGGCCTTGGAGTAGAAATGGGCACGGAAGCCAATCCCGATGCCATCATTTGAAGGATTATAGTGGATCACAAAATTGGGAATGAGGCACCGAGGACAAACGCGATGAGCGATGAATCAGTTAAATGAGAAATGAAGGGATGGATATTACTGTTTGAGAAGAAAAGAGTAAGTCGTAGATTGGCCGACTGACTATATATGGAATTTGACGACAAGAGAAACCCCCCTTGATTGAGATTCCACAGGGTCAAAGCATACCGAAGCCCAGGACCACAGTTTCAAGCTACAAAAGAGAAAATTCCCAGCCAAAATACCTTAGTAACAGTGTGCATGCATGAGACCTATCAACAATGCAGCATGGTCGAACGCTAGTAATGTTTTCTGCCCGTCTGATGCGGATGGAAGAAGGGCCCTGTTTGTGTACGAGTTAACCTACTATTTCCACCTCCGCACCTCGTCCCTCATTGGCACTACAACAATGAAATGACAGGGTTGAGGGATGCTTGAAGCCGTTGTCCGAAGATCCGAGCCCGGGTATCTTGGGTTTTGGTTGGCTCTAGAATCCACTAGCCATCGTTGACAATCAAGGACGAGCTAGTTAGTTACTGCGTAGTTAACTAATCTACGTGATTGATTACGGAATGGCTAGAAGAGGGGCACGGGGGGCGTGCTGCTAATATTAGACAACCCAAAGTGGTTCTCATGTTGACGTCCTCCGGATATGCCTTTTTTTTTGTCTGGGGTTTCCTGTCTCGAACAAGTTGAAACCGCTCAATCTGCGAAGCGAGAGGGTTTCTTATTTTAGAACAACTTACCTCACGCCATCATCGCTCCACATGGACCCCCATACAACTCAACAGATTCAACGCGCCGTAGGTATGAATGTGTATACAGAAAACAACACCCGAAACCTTGCTGGACGCCAATCACGTGGAGGCCCTGAGCGAGAGCGAGCCAAGCGGTGTGCTTTTGCGCCAGCATTGGCTTACCTAATGGCCAGTGGAATCAAGTCATCAAACAAACAAGAGAAACAAACAACTTGGATCCGGGGTAACTAGTACGTACTTAAAAATCATACTATCAGAAAGGACCATCGACAGGAATTAATTCCCACCGCGACGTTTCAGATTCGGCGTTGGAACCTCCACCGCCCATCCCTCCGCTCTATTCATGGCCCATCACAATGACGACTCCGCTATCCCTACGCACATTCCTGCCTTTGCAAAACCGCTCGCTCCTTACATCAAAAGTCGCCAGGAAGCCCTACGGATCCGACAAGCCCTAACCTCCTACCTCCGATCGCAAATTACGTTTGCCGATGATAACCCAGATCACCCAAATGCCTATGCCCGATCCCATCTCTCTTTATGTGTACCTCAGGATGCTGTTGTTGATGTGAAGCGTATTCCGTCAGAATTGACGGGACTAAGAAAGAAATACCTCCAGGCATTGCAAGCAAATGTGAATGCAAGGAAGGAGTACCGTTTAGAGTCCGAGAGGCATACACCTGGGAAACCACAGGGTCAATCTACTGGTGGCGTCGATACACCTCCTGTTGACCCTAACTCGGAACTCCAAGCATATCTCGAACTGCTCCGTGACCGTCGCCGACATGCGAAGCTCCAAGTCTTTCAGCACTACCTGGAAGAGCTTAAGAAACGGGATATAATTAAACCAGAGGATATCGATCGTGTTGGAAGTCGCAACCAACAGCCCGCCCTGCCGCCTGATTTGGAAGAAGGTCAAAATGAGTGCACCCCCGAGGATAGAATTGAAGGCTTGATCCATAACCTTGAAAGGGCCGTGGTGCGGGCGAGAAATCAGCTAGAGAGAGAAAAAGGACTCCTCAAAGAGCTGAAGGCGCAGCATGCTACCGAGGACGGTTCTGACAACGACGGTGCTGCCTCGGGCGCAAAGGTTGCTGCATTACAGAAAACGCGAGATGTTCTGGTACAATGGGTCGAGGAAAAACTGGTGAGTGTTGGCAACAATGAGGATAGTCCTATGCAGGTGTTGCCTCCCGAGGAGATCGAGAAATCAGCCCATTTGCTGGAAGACCAAAAGGCGCAGATCGCAGAACAGTATGCTGCCTACGTTGATGCTCGCAAGCGTCTCCTAGATGCGGCTTCTAGGGCATGCCAGCCCATCGGTACCAGCTCTGCGAAACCTGCGAGTCAACCTGCAGAGAAACGAAAACCTCCTCCCGAGGCAACGCCAGCCTTAGAGCCAATGGAAGTCCTATCCTTTGCGGATGAACAACTCCTCCCACTTTCGAAATACGAACGGGCACTGGCTTTGCAAAAGTTCTACCTAGCTGGAACTCTTGCAAAAGAAAAATCCACGACTCTGCGCATCCTTAATCGACTGAGGGATGAAAGTCACCTTCTTCCGGAGCACCCTATGCTTGTTCGGCAGCCACGATTCAAACATGCGGCTGCGGCTATAAACGCCCGCCATGCTACTACGCCGGTGGAGCCAGCCAAACCAGACGAGGTTGTTGCACTAGCTGAAGCATGGGCCTTTGCGTCGGAAGCGGCAGCGACGAATGAACGAGAAATTGTGGAACGCAACCTGGAAGAAGGCATTGAAACTGCCCAAGATGCGGAGCAGGTTTTACAGGAAGTTTACGATACACTGAACCAGGATCTAGAGGAGGCTTTGTGGAACAAGGCCGATCAAGCTAAGGCAGAGTCATCTAAGTCGCGTGCAAGACCAAGGGCTAACGGACCATGGGCCAAGCTTGACGGACAAATAGGAGTTAGGGAATGATAGGGCCATTAGATGGAACAAGCTACTAGTCGCAACCCTGAACTAAGAAAGTACATCTTATCTTGTTAAGAAATCATGATTCGATGGGAAATAATTATAGGGTTGTACTTCTGGTAATGTTTGCCAACATTGGTTCCAAGAGATAACGTGGGGACTCCGAATGCCGGTATTCCCGTGCTTAGTTGCCATTAGCGCGGTAGCGAGCGTACTGTAGCGGAGACACCACCATTCATGGAACTGATAGAATCCTGCGGGAAAGGCTGGCGGATCTGCAATTTAGTTGGGAGAAAAAAAATTTTTTTTTTCTTTTCTTTGTGTGAGGATTTACAGCCATTGACCATGGGTTTTAGAGCCATTGAGGGAGGATTTGGCTGGTTAACACAGCCATTGATCGTGACGATTGGTTTCAATGGACCATGCATAACTCACAATCTCCAATATCTCGGACGATATTATGAGTTATCATTATTCAAGACCCCCGAGTCCCCATACCCGGTTCTCCATAGTAGGCCATTGACTCATTCGACTAGGTGGAAATCGGTTAGCGTGGCCAGGAACTAATGTGTCTAGTGTCTTTTGCAGCTCTGGTCTTTATGATCTCCTGCACTTACCGCAGCCCTAGAATGCCACGCTGATTGGTGGCAGGAGCAGGCGGTGACTCTACTACATCCCGATGGGGAAATGAAACTGAGAAAAGAGAAAAAAAAAAGCTGATGGCTCCGCACACCGGAGCTCTTATCGCTTGGAGGTTGGGGCGTTTTCGCGCGTTTTCGGGGGTTTCCATGTCGTCTATCCTGGTTTCTTGGTGTCTCCAGAAGTAGTCGCTGTAGTGCATTGACTCATCACCCTACTAAGGCCTTTTTAACCTTTTTTTTTCCTTCCGTCCTTTCTTTATCTTCCTCCCCTCTGGCTACTCCATTTTCTCCCCCTACTCCCTGCTCATTCATCCCGTCCTTCCTTTAGTCCTCCCCTGTGTACTGGGCGTGTGGCATAAAGCGGGATCACAGGGTGCCAAAAGGCAGACTCATACAGCCAAAACGGCAGTAGAGTCCACACATCGTCTTCCTCGGATATTTCCAGGAATTGACTCTTAAATCCCCTTTCTTTTTTTCCCCTCCCATCCTAGCGCCGTGCGCAATGGTTCTCTCTACTCGTTGCGGGCAGGCCACGGCCTCCCTTCTGCGTCAGCGTTGTCTGGCAGAATCTCGCCGATCCACACTTGCTCTGCGCCCATTTTCCTCCCAAACTACTGCCCATTCGGCGGCATCGAGCCTGCGACTGCAGCAGAAGACCCCTTCACCATGGAGACCACAGCAGCTCCGTTCCTTCTCTAGTGCTATTAGCCGCCTGGCGTCGGAGTCGTCAAATGCCCCCTCCGCTGAAAGCTACCTTGCCAGTGGAATTGTCAAGCCGGGTCGCAACCTCGTCGATGTGAAGAAGGTCCTTGTGATTGGTAGTGGTGGTCTGAGTATCGGACAGGCTGGAGAGTTTGACTATTCTGGTAAGTCAAAGTCTAGATGATAGATACAGTCCAACCCCGCGTCGATTGTCACCTGTTTTATTGTACCAATTGGACGATCTCTACATGTGTCCAAGTAACTATTAAATCTTGGCACAAAAGGGAGTTATGTCAAATGGTGGGAAATGGGCGCAGCGACGACCGAGATGCGGTCGGAACAATTGGGTTATTGTACTGCTACAACAGTGACTAATGTTGGTTTTCACCTGCTGTAGGCTCTCAGGCCCTGAAGGCTCTCAAGGAAGCTGGAGTGGAGTCCGTTTTGATCAACCCTAATATCGCCACGATCCAGACCGATCACAAGCTCGCAGATGAAGTTTACTACCTTCCAGTTACTCCCGAATATGTCACATATGTCATCGAGAGGGAGAGGCCAGACGCTATCTTCCTTTCCTTCGGTGGACAGACTGCTCTGAACTTGGGTGTGCAGATGAACCGCATGGGTATCTTTGAGCGTTATGGTGTGAGAGTTTTGGGAACGAGCATCAAGACTCTGGAGACCAGTGAGGACCGTGATCTTTTCGCCAAGGCTCTGAACGAGATCAACATTCCCATTGCTGAGTCCATTGCTGTCAACACTGTTGACGAAGCCTTGAAGGCTGCCGAGGAAGTTGGCTACCCCATTATCGTCCGTTCCGCCTATGCTCTGGGTGGTTTGGGTTCTGGATTTGCCAACAACCCCGAGGAATTGAGGAACCTGGCGTCCCGCTCTTTGACCCTTGCCCCCCAGATTTTGGTCGAGAAGTCCCTCCGAGGCTGGAAGGAGGTTGAGTATGAAGTTGTGCGTGATGCTGACAACAACTGTATTACTGTTTGCAACATGGAGAACTTTGATCCCCTGGGTATCCATACTGGTGACAGTATCGTCGTTGCTCCCAGTCAGACTTTGTCCGACGAGGAGTACCACATGCTTCGTACCGCTGCCATTAAGATCGTTCGTCACTTGGGTGTTGTCGGTGAATGTAACGTGCAGTATGCCTTGCAACCCGACGGATTGGACTACCGTGTGATCGAGGTCAACGCTCGTCTCTCGCGTTCTTCTGCTTTGGCATCCAAGGCTACCGGTTACCCTCTTGCCTACACCGCTGCGAAGATCGGTCTGGGCCATACTCTGCCTGAGCTTCCCAATGCTGTGACGAAAACCACCACCGCGAACTTCGAGCCTAGCTTGGATTACATTGTTACCAAGATCCCTCGGTGGGATTTGAGTAAGTTCCAGCATGTCAACCGGGATATTGGAAGTGCTATGAAGTCCGTTGGTGAGGTCATGGCCATTGGTCGTACCTTTGAAGAATCTTTCCAGAAGGCTATCCGTCAGGTTGACCCTCAATACCTTGGTTTCCAGGGTGACAAGTTCGAGAACTTGGACGAAGTCTTGAAGAACCCTACTGATCGCCGTTGGTTGGCTGTTGGCCAGGCTATGCTCCACGAGAACTACTCGGTGGATAAGGTTCATGAACTGACTAAGATTGACAAGTGGTTCCTCTACAAACTTCAGAATCTCGTTGACTGCCAGAATGAACTGAAGGAAATTGGCAGCCTCTTCGGCATTCAGAAGGAGACCATGCTCAAGGCGAAGAAGCTTGGTTTCTCTGACAAGCAAATCTCTCTTCTTGTTGGAGCGTCTGAAGATGAGGTTCGTGCTCGCAGAAAGAGCTTCGGCATCACCCCATGGGTGAAGAAGATCGATACCCTTGCTGCCGAGTTCCCTGCTGACACTAACTACCTCTACACTACCTACAACGCTACTTCCCATGATGTTACTTTCGATGACCATGGTATCATCATCCTGGGAAGCGGTGTCTACCGTATTGGAAGCTCTGTCGAGTTCGACTGGTGTGCAGTTAACGCCACCCTTTCCCTCAGGAACATGGGCAAGAAGACCGTTATGATCAACTACAACCCCGAGACCTACTCTACCGATTTCGATACTGCTGACAAGCTCTACTTCGAAGAGCTCAGCTACGAACGTGTCATGGATATCTATGAGCTTGAGACTGCTAGTGGTGTCGTCGTGTCTGTCGGTGGCCAGCTGCCCCAGAACATTGCTCTTCGTCTGCAGGAGACTGGTGGTGCCCACGTTCTTGGTACTGACCCTGTTGATATTGACAAGGCTGAGGATCGTCACAAGTTTTCTTCGATCCTGGATAGCATTGGTGTCGACCAGCCTGCCTGGAAGGAACTCACTTCAGTTGCTGAAGCAGAACGTTTCGCCGAGTCTGTTGGTTACCCTGTCCTGGTCCGCCCCAGTTATGTCCTGTCTGGTGCTGCCATGAACGTCATCTACAGCCAGGATGAGCTTAAGGAGAAGCTTCTTAATGCTAGCGCTGTCTCCCCTGACCACCCTGTCGTCATCACCAAGTTCATTGAAGGAGCTCAGGAAATTGATGTCGATGCCGTCGCTTCGAATGGTAAGCTTCTGTTGCACGCCGTCAGTGAGCACGTTGAGCCTGCTGGTGTTCACTCTGGTGATGCCACTCTTGTCCTCCCCCCTGCTTATCTCGATGAGTCGGTTATGGGCCGTGTCAAGGAAATTGCTGAGAAGGTTGCCAAGGCCTGGAACATCACTGGCCCCTTCAACATGCAGATCATCAAGGCCGACCAGGAAGGTGCTCAGCCTCAGTTGAAGGTTATCGAGTGCAACCTGCGTGCTTCCCGTTCCTTCCCCTTCGTCAGCAAGGTTCTGGGCACCAACTTCATTGATACTGCCACCAAGGCTCTCGTTGGCCGTGACGTTCCTGAGCCTGTAGACCTCATGGCTGAGAAGCGTGACTACGTCGCTACTAAGGTCCCTCAGTTTAGCTGGACTCGTCTTGCTGGCGCTGACCCATTCCTTGGCGTCGAGATGTCTAGTACTGGTGAGATTGCTTGCTTCGGTAAGGACTTGGTTGATGCCTACTGGGCATCTCTCCAGTCCACCATGAACTTCCGTGTTCCTGAGCCCGGTGAGGGTATCCTTCTTGGTGGTGACATCAAGAACCCCGCTTTGGCCAAGATTGTGGAATACCTTCAGCCATTGGGCTACAAGTTCTTCGCTGCTAGCCCCTCTGTTAAGGATCACATCGAGTCCACTGCCAAGGAAAGCGTCTCCGTACAGGTGATTGAGTTCCCTAAGAAGGACAAGCGTGCACTGCGTGAGGTCTTCCAGAAGTATAACATCCATGGTACCTTTAACCTTGCTAAGACCCGGGGCAAGACCCTGCTTGACGAGGATTATGTCATGAGACGTAACGCCGTTGACTTCGGTGTTCCTCTGTTCATGGAGACCAAGGTATGTTAAATCCACATTGTCACTACCTGTTTTTTCATTGATACTAATTATGTTTCGCTGCAGACTGCTCTCCTCTTTGCCCAGGCTATGAGCGAGAAGCTGCCCCGTGCCGAGGGCATTCCTTCCGAGGTCCGCAGCTGGTCTGAGTTCGCCGGCGGCAAGCTTCTGTAAATCAGCATTGCGGTCTCAAAACAAAAGTTTTTGTCAACTTAATAATCACCTGATGTTGTTCTTTTTTCAAGGCACGGAATAGCTATCTGGTTTGGCGTAGTGGAGAAGGCTCTACTCTACATTGATAGACTTTTTATTTGGCCTTGACAAGGCCGCCTGTGACGGGAAAGGCGGCTATGCTCGTGTACTTTGGTGGAACGTCTTGTTTCTCTATGTTATTGTTACCCATTTATGATTCCTCCCAGTAGGCAGGCAGGCTTGAGCGAGAAAGGCATCCCGTCGGCTTCTTCTGAATTGATAGTGATGATTCACTTGTATGTATAGTATTGTTATTTCGTTTTGGAACATTCGGTCAATACCTCTCTTCTCCGTACCAATGATGTCTCGCCCTCTGGAGTCTGGTTGAATTGCTCAGGTGCTAGAGTCACTCAGTTCAGCAATCAATCCGATATAGGGACTGACTAAGCATGGCGGGGTCGCCCTAACTTAAATCAACCTTTTAGCTTGTATTTTTCAATCTGTTCTGGAAGGAAGTATATCATCTCATGTGACTAGTATCTCAGAAGACCCTCGATGAGTAACCCCAGAACATCACCATGTCTCTAGAACCCCCTCTGCCGTTTGTACAAACTAAAGCCACACCAGGCCCAGCACCGGGTGGTTTGGGAAGAGGTCTGTTTTCATCAGCGCCCATCAATGTTGGGGAAGATGTTTTGCATGTAACCAGTCCATTTGTAGCTGTGTTGGATACGCCACGATTAAATGACACATGTTCAGGATGCCTGGGGAACGGACCCTTTCACGGCAGTGGCGTATTGAAAAGCTGTACGGGATGCAAAGTGGCCAAGTATTGTGACAGGGTCTATACTCCATGCTCCATATCATCCCATCAACCCTAGTTAGTCACTGACAAATGTACCAGGCGTGCCAAAAGAAGGATTGGAAGTTTGCCCATGCACACGAATGCGCAATCTTCAAGAATCTGTATCCTCGCATTTTGCCGAGCAATGCTCGGGCTCTTCTACGGATGATCGTGCGCACTGAGCGTCACAAATACACCGACGAGGACCTAGAGCTCTTCTCCCAACTTGAGACTCACATCTCTGAAATCCGTGACCGGAGCCCCGAGCAATGGGAGCGTATCGCTTTGTCTTCAAAGGCCGTCAAGACCTACTCCGGAACAGACATGAAGGAAGAAACCATCTCCGCATTCGGCGCCAAAGTGAGCAAGCCATATCTTAGCCCTAGCGCTCAGAGTCCTCCCCCCTCCCATGCCTGAACTTGCCACTGACATACCCATCAAGCTGGAATTAAACTCATTCAACTTCACTAACATCCTCTCCGACCGCATCGGTCTCTACCTCCACCCCTACGCTGCCCTCATCAACCACAGCTGCAACTACAACGCCGCGGTCGTCTTCGACAGAGACAAACTATACGTCAAGGCCACCCGTCCCATCCAGGAAGGTGAGCAAATCTTCATTTCCTACATCGACGCCACAAACCCCGTGAAACGCCGCAGGTCTGAACTCCGTGGGCGCTACTACTTCGACTGCCAATGCGCCAAATGCGAGAAAGACCTTGCAGCGCCGGAACATAGCTTCCTCGGCCCAGAAGCACAGGATGATCTTTCCGCCCTAGAAGCCGCCGAGATAGAAGCCTACGAGCTTCTGGACGAATGCTCCTCGGCGGTAGAAGTTGACCCTAAGAAAACAGCAAAGAGACTCCAATCGTCTATTCACTTCCTACGGCAGGTTGGCGCTTGGCCCGTGACTGAACAGCCTCTCGTCTCTCTGAGAGATGAGCTGATTGTCTCGCTACTAGCGGATCAAGATATCACTGCTGGATTTGTGCAGGCTGCTGTGCGGTACCTTCGTGTTGATCCTGTTGCTTATGGGGATGAACGGCATCCTGTTCGCCAATTACATGCGTATGAGCTTGCGAGGATAGCGGTTTCCTTGTGTTATGATGCGGATGGAGGTCTTAGTTTAGTTAAGTCGGTGGGCGATATTGACATAGAGCCTATACTGCTGGCTTGGTCTGTTTTGAGTAGGCTTGTGGAACTGGAGGATAAAGCCTGTACTGTACCGAGCTTTAAGCTGATGGTCAGTTGGCTGCATGATGCGACTCAAAACCTAAATGGTGATAAGAAGGTACCGAAGGACAGGGGGGACGATATACGGAAGGAATGGGAGAAGATGGAATTGCTTGTCGATACGGCGCTTAAGAGGAGATCTTAATATGAATCGGCTGTGTCGTGGGGGGGGGTTTATGCCGTTAAAACTGGGGACGAGTTAGCCCCAGCATTAGCTTGGTGACTTAAGTACTGCACGGTCCAAGCGCAGCTTGCATTAATTGGAGACATTGAATAGGTGTCATGGAAGCTTGACCATATGGAGACAAGTCATTGAATGCCAAGTATATAACTGAATCTATACGGCAGGGACTGGGGATTACGATGGGCGAGAGGTGGCAGAGGGTATGGTACGAGATACGAGTGATAGCAGGAATTATGTGAAAGAAAAAGAAATCGTTAAATTAGACCCCGTTCCCTAGATAAAAAGGGAAAGGGAACAGGTGGTCTTGCCTCGTCCCTTTGGGGCTAAGGATTGAAGATCTCCTCATCATCGGAGTAGGAATCCGTGGTTCGTTCACATGCCGACAAGACCTTTATATTGAGATGCAAACAGCTGACCCGCACTTGACATACAAGTTGGATGAACCCAAATAGGCACAAATGGTATCCATCGTTTTTGATTTCTTCTCCCAACACAGCCGGACGCCCAATCCTCCACGCGACACTCCAGAAAGCTTTTCTTCTTTACTTGAGGGGAATGAAACGAGAAGAGTGGGTGGCACCGATACCGGGACGACCGTGCTTGACGGGCTTGCTGTGTGATTGTTAGAACTGTGATCTTTGACGCAAAGAGGATTCAAACTGAGGCGGAACGTACTAAGAGATGGAGAATTCTCCAAGGTAGTGGCCAACCATCTCGGGCTTGACTTCGATCTGGTTGAACTCCTTACCGGAGTAGATACCGATAACGGAGCCGATCATCTCGGGGACGATGATCATGTCACGGAGGTGAGTCTTAACGAGGTCGGGCTTCTCGTTGGGCTTAGCCTCCTGCTTGGCCTTACGGAGCTTCTTGATGAGGCCCATAGGCTTGCGCTTCAGACCACGGTTGAACCTACGGCGAGCGCGGGCGTGCACGACATCGCGGAGCTGTTCGGAAGAGAGGTCGAGGAGCCTGTTAACACGTCCATGTCAGAAACGGCGCATTTGCAAACATTTTCATCCATTACGCCCAACTCCCACGAGGATTAACAATCGTATCTGAGATGCCATCGGTCATATCGCTCGTTCGGAGTCGGGAGTAGGTGGTACCGGAGTTTCTTCAAGTTGTCACATACTGGTCGAGGTCAATACCGCGGTAGGAAAACTTGCGGAAGGTTCTCTTTCTCTTGATGTCTGTAAACCGATAACCAGTCAGCGCCTTGTTCGATTGATTCCTCGGTGGTTTCCCCGTTGCATCGCGTTTGCCGGATTCATTTTCGCCCCCTTCGTTCCAAAGCCAATCCATTTATATCCGAACATCCGTATGCCCCATCAAAAAACGAATCCCACATAACAGCTTATATTGCTCCATCGCGTAACGGGGAAGGGAAAGGGGTATCTCGATAACGTACCGGCAGCCTCCTCAGCGTTCTAATATATATACACGTTAGTATGGAAGTTTTTTCAGTTAAGATTACTCATGCTAGACGGATATGCACTCACGTATTCGGTGTCAGCCATTTTTGCGGGTGTTCCTCTCAAGGTCGCTTTTCGAACAGCACTCGAAAAGCGAAGGGACAGTGGGTTGTCGTGTCGTGTCGCTGATGAACGTTCGTCGGGCCAACTCTTGTGCTCGACGCTGCGGTTGGGAGGTGGGCTGAGATTCGTCTAAGCGACGGCTAGGGTTGTAAACCTAGACACTAGACCTGTTGTGGATTCCTGGCGGTAGGGTTTTATGCCGCTAGCCCTATACTATACTTCCATATCGGGAAATTTAAATGGATGTCGGCGATTATGGCCGTTATTATTGGCTGTTTAACTAGACAGTTGATGGCTCTGATTAACTGGGGCTACAAGTGCCTAGGTTTCTGATATGTAATTAACGCGTAATACAATTTCAAGCCCGTAATCGATTCTGATAGGCAGATAGTCGGCTTACGCGCATTTACGTGATATGGAACAATTTCGTGGAGGTCAGATAATCTGTATTGGCTATCAAGGAGCTTTTTCAGCTCATGTATGCATAATTCGTAACTGCATCAGAGAAGCCTGAGACAAACAGACTTGACCGAAATGGGCCATTTTCCTCCCAATACTGCAAATGACTGCCAGATTTCTGTTCCCCCACGAGATATCACATATTTTTTGAGGCTCGTAAGAGGGAAGACGCTTAGTCGAAGAGACCGAAGCCCATGTCCTCATCGGACTCCTCCTTCTCCTCCTCCTTCTCCTCAGCGGCGGGGGCGTCACCGGCGGCAGCGGCACCGCCAGCGGCAGGGGCAGCAGCACCAGCACCACCAGTGGGGACGGTAGCGAGCTTCTCGGCACCCTCAGCAATCAGCTATAGTAAGTAGATGGTCAGTATGCGCCCATTCATTTCTCAATAACCCCATGTATTACGAACCTGCTGGAGGTCCTTGCCCTCGAGCTCGGAGATGAGCTTCTGGAGGCGCTCCTCATCGGCATCAATGCCAACGGAAGAGAGGACAGTCTTGATGTCCTCGGCGGAGGGGGCAGCGCCGGAAAGGGCAACGAGGAGGTAAGCGGCAAGGTGCTTCATTTTGAAACTGTACAAAGAGTAAAATTGTCAGAAATGAACATTTATAACGAGATCATCAAGATCATAGCGCGTGATTCAGGTTATAAAACATACAGATTTATTTTAATATGTGAACAAGAGAATCAATCGATTTAACCGCAAGTTGGGCGGAGACTGAAACGTCGAGTTCGCTGAGGGTTAGCGATGTTGATGGAGGAAAGTCAAAGATTCGGATCGCCAAAATCGCAAGAAAAGTGCGTTGCGGCTGGGGAATGTGGCTCGTGTCCCTGGCCCCTCTAAGCGAGCCTGTGGCGCATGCATGCTTGAAAGGTAGCATTCTTACTAAGGGAACTCCGGATGACTTGGTCCGGCACGTGATCCGTCGCTTCTAGAAGACAGGATGGCGACTCGCTGTAACTTATTTAAACCGCCGGCGCTCTCGTCTTAACGGAATCGTCAGTCTATTCTCTGCGCATCTCCGGGCTTCGGTGTCTTCTTTGGTTCAACCTAGCTGCTTTGGTTGAGCTAGAGTGAGAAGACGGCTAACCTCGAAGTCTCGAGCTTTGAAACTTCAGGTTCTGCCTCAGAAGAAGTCATGAAGTTAATCCGTCACACTAACCACCGACGGTGAATCTGCCCTCATCACTTCTTTCCTGCGACTAAGACCTGCGCATTTATACCCGCTTCAGGCGCCAAGATGAGTGTAAGAGCTCCTGATCCCGTTTTGCTAGTGATGATTTGCTGATTTATGAGGTAGTTCCTCGATTCCGTCCTTTCGTCCATCGAGACGGGTAAACCGTCTCCCCTGCCGCCAGTCACTACCACACAGTCGGCGCCCGTCTCCTCCTCAACTGCCAAATCGGAGGCCCGCAGGCCCAGCACGAACCCTCGTGATATCGCTGAGCGGACAAGTAATGCTGCAGGTACGAAACGCAAGGCCGAGGAGCTGTTGCAACGTCCTCAAAAGCCTCTTACTCAGACATCTAGCAAACCATCGCTTCCTAGGCCGATGGCTGCGGCTGCGGCTCCTAAGCCCCGCCCTACCACCACATTAGCTACGAGGCCCTCTGTAAAGAGCAATATATCAACGCCATCTGCATCACAGAAAGCAGCTCCAGTGTCTTCAAAACCTCCCCCAAAAGGGTCGTTTGCGGAGATTATGGCAAAGGCAAAGGAATTGCAGCAGAAAGCCCCTACGCAAGCGGGTATGTTCAAGCATCAGGCTGTACCTAAAGAGAAGCTTAGCAAGATGGAGCGCAAGAAACGGGCAATGGAAGCACAAGCGAAGGAAAAGGATGCACGATCGGCAAAGAAACCTGGTGCTATGTCTGGTCCAGCGACAGTTAGCAAAGCTGGTGATGGAAAACCTGCCAAAAAACGAGAGTCTGAAGGGCCGTCGTACAAGGGTACTGCAAGGCCGACACCATCTACGGCACCGGAATACAGAGGGACATCTGGCTTACCCGCTCGAAGCAATCCAGCCGATAGGAAAGCACAGGCCCGAGCAAGCAAACGATCTAGGGTAGATGAATATCTTGGAACAGATGAGGAAGACGAAGGAGATTATGCGGACGACTATGATGACTACTACTCGGATGAATCCTCGGATATGGAAGGCGGATTTAATGATGTGGAGAATGAAGAAGCCGCCGCATTGGCAGCTGCAAGGAAAGAGGATGAAGAAGAATGGCGTGCGGAACTTGCAGCCAAGCAAGCGAAGCTGGAGCGCCAGAGGAAGCTCTCTACATTGGCATCCCGAAGACGCTGAGGCTACAAAGCAGTCTTATCCCTTCATTTCGTCTTTTCTTTGTCAGTAATTTTTGTTCAACTTCTTCGGCACGTTTATCTTTTGGCTTGGAACGGAGCATCAGCGAGAAATACCCGAGGGTGCATTACATATCACATCTCTTCTTTTCCCCGTCTTTCTTACCTTCTCGTCTCTTTTTAAGGGCAACTATTGTTTTTTATGATATGTTTTGAATCCTTCTATGCATTAGCGAGCGTCATGGTGTTGGTAGATAGGGTGGCAACGATGCTCTTAGTGTTAACTTCTTTTGCTTCCGTTGGAACCGCCCTGTCTTGTTTTTGTGTCCTGTTTACTAGGTGGAGAGAGGCGTCATTCTTACATCTTATGCTTATTTCTTAAATTTCTCCGAACGTTGGAAGCCATGGACAACGATTCTTATCGCCGAATCAGCCCCACTTAGTAGGCGGTGACATCACAGGGCCAGCCCTCTTCTTGTTGGCTTCTCTTGTATCTCATCTCTTTTCCTCTTCCTCTTCTCTCCTCTCTCCTCTATGATCAACATCCTCTTTGTTACTCTGTGCCTTGATTCTTTCCAATTGAATAGTGAGGTTCTGTAATATAGTCCATCATGGAGGTTCATCACATCACCACTTCACCCAAGATTCTATTCAGCAAGGTACGCCAGATTGTGCCGCCCATGCTGGAGAAATTCCACAAAGGTCTGTCCTTCTTGTTCCACAGTTGGAGATCCAAGTCCCTCGTACCATAGCATAAGAACTCCCTGTATTAATAGTAAGCGCAGGCCAACATGGACGTGTTGCCGTTATTGGAGGGTCACTAGAGTACGCCTACTCCGACGTGAGTACCTATAAGTCGTATTGACCGAGGTCCAAGTTACACAGGAGCTCCTTATTTCTCCTCCATGGCTTCGGCTCGACTAGGTATGTAACTGCAATAACGGCCATGACGATGATTACGTTGACTAAGCTTTGTAGGTTGTGATATGGTAGGACGCCTGAGCCTGTCTCACCATTCATGGATTGGTTCCTGACAAAAAGCAGAGTCATGTCATATGCGAGCGATCTGCGGCTACTGTAAGATCATGCTGTGTCATTCCCTTGGATGTTCTTGAGTGACCGGTTCCTGCAGGTCATCAAGTCTTACTCTCCGAACCTGATGGTTCATCCTTTACTACCAAGTAGCGAGTCTGTACAAGACCCAAATTCGATTGATGCGCCGAATCTTGCTTGCCCCATCGTGGCAATGCTATCTCGCCTCCATGCCCTAGTAGTGGGACCAGGATTGGGCCGTGACGGGGTTACGCTGAAAGTGGTCACGGAGGTCTTAAAGGAGGCGCGATCCCGCTCAATACCGTTTGTCTTAGATGCCGACGGACTGCTGCTTGTCACAGAGCAACCGGATCTTGTTAAAGGATACAAGGAATGTATATTGACGCCTAATGTTAACGAGTTCGGCCGTTTAGCCAAGGCGTTAAATATCGAGGTTCCCAGCATGGCGCAGATTGAGTCGGATGGCGGTGACAAGACAAGTCGAGAAACCGAAGCCTGTGAGAAGTTGTCGCAAGCTCTTGGCGGGGTGACGATAATCCAGAAGGGGCCTCATGATATAATCTCAAACGGTGTAACGAGCATCGTCAACGATATCGTCGGGGGGTTAAAGCGCAGTGGAGGCCAGGGAGACACGCTCACGGGATCGTTGGGCACGTTGTTGGCGTGGCGAGCGGCTTATCATAATGGACTTTGGGACTCCGGTGAGAAGGATAACCAAAGGGAGGCGCAGAGTAAGCAGGAGATTCAAGCAGAGCTTGAGTCATCGGGTAAGAGAATGTCTCCAGCAACAACCTTGCTGCTAGCTGCCTGGGCAGGTAGTGGGATCACAAGAGATTGTTCTCGCCGCGCCTTTGAGGCGAAGGGCAGGAGCATGCAGGCCAGTGACCTCACAGACGAAGTCCATGAGAGTTTTCTAGAGTTGATCGGTGAGCCGGAACAATCCAAGATGCGCCTGTAGACTCTCCCCATGTCTTGCAACAGATGATTTACGATAGCCATATGTTTCAGTCGTACTCGATAAATCATTGAGGTTTAGAGTTCAGAATATCGTATTTTAGCTTCTCGCCTTGGTTTCGCGGTCTTCACGCAAGAACACTCTCGTCTAGAGAGAGCCACTATAAATAGTACATTCATCAACAACGGCCAATGAGTACAAGAGGCAGTCAGTCAGGTGAGCACAGGATTGAGAGTCAAATCACTGACAGGTTCAATCATGTACATACAAGAGAAGGAGTCATTGACTCAGATTTTTCGCTGTGAACTTGCCACTATTCGCCATGTTCCAGGATGGCCCTCACTGATATCCAAGAATGGCAGCAATGAAGCGAACCGAACATCCCATGCGGAAATGGCAACCTTCTTGATCGATCCAACCACGGTACAAGCAAGAAAAACCTACGAGAAAAAGGGTCCCAAATGGCGAAGAGTGACATCTCAGACCAGTCCCTCCGTCACCTGCGTCATCCCCACCATTCGAGAATGGCCACATCGGAACAAACATCCAGCAGAGGAATACCAAGTCAAAGCTTCATAGCTACAAAGTCTAGACTCGAGATCTGAGGACCTCTCCCCCCCCCCCGCATTATTGCCCCAGGCGAAAGCTTAGATGGTTTAGCTCGACGCCATGGGACTGGTCCATTTGCCCCCATGTTCCAGAGCTCGTATCCAAAACCGTGGCTCCCAACCCAATTCCCTGCGCCTGACAGAACTCTACAGCCACAGCCTACACACGATAAGAGACATGTCTTGGAGATTAGTGTTTGCGTCTTCATTCCTTTTCCAAGGTCGTGCTTGGGGACCTAGCTGACCGCAGTTGGGTTCCAATCTCCTCGATGCCGAACCACCCGCTGCGTGATATAACCCAAAATAGAACAAACCAAAAAAGGGTATAAAAAAAGGTATATAAGCAACGGAAGCCAACAAGCTCAAAAGTAGAGATACGAAGAGATAGCATCAGCCAAGCTAGAAAGAAAGTATCCAATTTTCAGTGTTGAAAGCTTATACCAGAGTTCCACTCTATTTACTCTCTCTTCTCAACTTCTACTTGATAACGCATAGTTTTAACTAAACTAAACTATCAATATGCAAACCCTCTCCATCCTCACCACTCTTGTGTTGGCGAGTTCTTCGCTCGTCCTCGCCAATCCCTGGCAACCCCACTGCGGCACCTGCAACCCTCTGTCGGGCGAGAACAACTGCGACATCACGACCTCGTGTATCAACACGGGCACCCGGTTCCATTGCGCCTGTCGTGCGGGCTACAAGGCGTCGACAAACAACAATGATATTAGCAAGCAATTCCGGTTGAACGTGCCCAATTACGAGTTCCTAGTGTTCACTCCAGAGTCAACTGAGTGTAATACGCTCTGCGATAATCCGTACGGAGCGGGCCCAAATCTGTGTTCTGAGGTGCCGATTCAGTATAAGTGCCCGGTTTAGGAGATTCTTTGAATCGATCATGGTTGGTAGAAGTGACGTGGTTATGCGGTAGATATTGGGGCGGTTGAGGGTGGTAGAAGCCGTACTTGGTTAGCACTTAATTTGAATGATGATATGGAATGGCTGTTGTCAGTGTTGATCTACAGTCCTTTGTTGAGCTTTAGCGCTATTAGCTTTGGTATGTCGTTCCTTGACCCGAGATATCTAATTGAAATGTGAATTCTGTTTCCACTGGTTCTATTGGAAATCATAATGAGGTATATTGTAGTCCCGGACTCCATTGACAAACACTATGCACCATAACACCCGTACCAAATCTAGCCTCTGGAAAATCATAAATTCGGGACAATAGACAAAAACGACAAGACGTAATTAGTCCCGGATAACTCATGGCAAGTAAACATTAGAGATTTGTTTTTCGGTGAGAACTATGGTAGAGTACCCTTCTTTACATATCCATTTCCGCATCACCACCAACAAACATCAGGCGTGTGCCGTTGCCATTAACTTGCCAGATCTGAGAAAGCATTATATTAGCAAACTGTTGAAACCAAAAAAAAAAAAGAGGAATGCTCTTGAAAGTACTTACTCCTAGCTGGTCGTATTCGTCGATGGTCATTGTAAGTTGATCTTCAGTGAAGCCCTTGGCAAGCACACGTTCTCTGATTCTCCTCATATTGAGCTCGCCATCTTCGCCCACGGCTGCTGCACCGCTCTCCCACATGGAGCGAATGAGGTGGTAAATCTTGCTGCTAGGAGTCTGGTCCGCAGTTCCCTGACCATCGTTAGACAGAGACGCCTTGCTGACCTCAACAAGACGAAGTGCCTCATCCACATCTTCCGGAACAACCTCCTCGCTAAAGCGAAGACGAGCGAGGGCCTGTGAAAGACGAACAACACCGAGTAAAGTACGTGGAGTGACATGAGAGAACTGCTTCTTCTCGCTCTCGTCGACCTTCTGCTGCTTCCTCATCCTTACATATGCACCAACCATGTAGTCGGAAACGGATGAAGGAACGACAGGCCGGTAGGTACGGGCCTTCGCAATGTACTGGCGAACCTCACTAGGCGTAAACATGACACCCGCATCTTCATTTTCGGGGTGCTTGTTATGCATATGGACATAAGTGACGTGGTGTGCCAGCTCTTCATCAGCATCGCGTGAGGGAGTGTCGAGAATGAGGAACATGACATCGAAACGGGAAAGCAAAGCGGCAGGAAGATTGATATTTTCAACCGGGGAAACACGTGGGTTATACCGTCCGTAAAGCGGGTTGGCAGCTGCCAAGATAGACGTACGAGCATTGAGAGTAGTTGTGATTCCTGCCTTCGAGATCGAGATTGTCTGTTGCTCCATTACCTCATGGATGGCAGTTCTGTCAGAGTCATCCATCTTATCGAACTCATCAATACAACAGATGCCATTATCTGCCAGAACCAATGCACCTCCCTCGAGTACCATCTCATCCGTCACGGGATCTCTCATCACAGCGGCCGTGAGACCGACGCCACTGCTTCCTCGGCCAGTAGTGTATACGCCTCGAGGAGCGACCTTAGCAATATACTTCAGCAACTGAGACTTGGCAACACCAGGATCACCCATTAAGCAAATGTTGATATCACCACGAATGTGCATACCGTCACCCATCTCTTTTGTGACACCTCCAATGAGCAAAAGAAGCAAGGCCTTCTTCACATCAAGGTGGCCGTAAATCTCAGGAGCAATCGAGCGCGCCAGGTACTCATACATGTTTCCAGACTTTTGGTGTTGTTCGATCTTGCGAAGAGTCCGGCTATCCATCGCGAGTTCGTTGTATGACTTCTTATGTTGCGTAATATGCTGGGCCTCCATGTAGGTGTCGGTCAGCAATCCAGCGCGGATGGCCCTGAATCCTGTGTATGGGGTGGGAAGGAAGATTCCCGCAATATCAACCACATCACCAGGGTTCAGTTGCCGAGTCAGGCTGCCATGGCAGTGAATAGTCATTGTACGTGGAATATGACCGACGGGAACCTGGTCCGCCATCTCCTGAATCTTCACTTCTTGGAAAGGAACAAACTTCGAAGCACGAGTAGACAAAAACAATTGTCCCTTGGAGTTGTTCTGCTTACACTCATCTGACATGCACTCAGTCATAGGAAGGTAGGATTTCGTAGTGATTGGTTGGAAGACCTCAGATCCACAGCGATCGCAAGTGTAGGCATTGATTTGGACTGCTGGCTTGACATCTGAGACACGAGTAGTTATACCGCGGACAGTGATCAAGCCACCTAGGTGCTCTGCTCGTATATTTCGAACCGCAAATGCTTTAGATTCACGTTCACTGCTTGATCCGGAAGGAGTAATAGGTTTGAAATTCAGGGTGTATCGACGGGTTAATTCAGGGGGGAAGATCGAGGGTGCTGCGGCTGCGTCCATGTCAGCTTCCATGGCCATTGCCATGGCCTCGTTCCGCTTTTCGCGCTGCGACATGATAACATCAAGAACATCATCCTTGAACCTATGTTCATTAGCCATGGGTCCGCCTAAGCATTCAGCCTCACCACATACGTGATCTCCTTGGTTTCCTTGGGCATGACAGCATCGGCAGCCTGTGAGAGAACATCAACATAGCGCTTGGTGTTCTTCTGCACGGACTCAACAAGCTTGAGGTCTGCGTCCTCCGGGAGCGATTTCTCGAACTATCATATTGTCAGTTACTGTGTTGAGGAATAAAACGGTCGAGTACTGACTGTAGCCAAGTCATCAAGCTCAATCAAAATATTTGTGCGCTCACGATCTGCCACATCTTGAAGCATCTGCATGTATTTCAGTTTTGGCTCCCGGTGTCTGCGACCCGATCCTTGTCTCTGAGCTCCATCCTCATCTTCTGCATCATCCATGAAATCATATTCATCGCTGGTGCGATCTCCATCAATGTGCAAATCTTCAATAGCCTCAGTTGCAGCGGATGCAGAAGCTGATTCGAATGTTTTGAAATGCGTGAGGAAATCCTTGAAGGCGTCCAATTGCGCCGCATAGTCAACGGGGGCGTGGTACTGAAGCAAAGCCATGATGCGACAATGAGGTGAGCCAGCTTAGTTGACAAAATAACTGGCAAAGGATGCAAATGGGGGCAGTGCTAGACTCGCATCGATCGGGGGGCAGAAGGAAGCGGCGGGCGTACTTTTAGTGATTTCTCGGAGAAGTTGGTAGTGGATCAAATTCGGAACCCCAGCAACCTGAGGCCGAGCAACCTGAGGCGCAAAGACACGTCGCGACACGAAACTGACGCGTTTCCATTCCATATACTACGCTAGTGCCAAAAAGGACTAGTAGTATATGCACGTGTATCGGAACGGATTAAGTCTCGGTCCGAAATCGGTGGGCCGGCCGGCTCGGCGAACGGCGCATGGCGGGCGCTTGATTGCGGAGTCAATGTCCGGGGACATATTGAGCTGTGGTCTTCTTTCTTCTTCCAGAGCTTCCTGCTGCTGTTATCCAGAAGAAACATACCCTGTAAGCGCCTGAGAATGGCGCCCAAGAAACCCTCCACCACAGCCGAGGTTGCCCTCGTACCTTTGAAGAACTGTCTGGTGAACCTGCCGCCGTCGCTGGTTGCACTGCTCGTCAATGCCAATACTGTATGCTAACTCCTCCTCTGTGGATGTCAATTGACTTGGAAAATCTAATTATTTACCAGGCGGCACAAAATGTGATTGTTGAGTTGCAATACCGACCTACATCCGGAAAGGCCAGCAGCAATTCGACACAACGATCATGCTATCTGGGATGGACGGGGATGCCAAGCAAGCGAAAGCTTGCGCCAGTTGTTGGAAAGGATGGCATCAATAGCGGTCCTTCTTCGAGAGAGCAGGATATCTCTACTGTCGAGCTGGATACTACATTCGGGAGAGTCTTGGGTCTTACCGAAGGACAAAGGGTACGCTACGCACTCCGCTACATGTCTGAATATTCTAACACGGTGCTAGGTCGGAATATTCATTCACTTGGATCCTCCTGTAGCGCATACTATCAATATAGAACCTCTGACTCCTGAAGACTGGGAAAGTATGGCGCTCACTTTTGACACTACTGAGATTGCGTTTACTGATTCATCATGACTACAGTAATTGAGTTGCACGCAACTTTTCTGGAACTTAATCTTCTGTCTCAAATTCGAGCTCTTCCAAATCCAACGTACAACTCTGCTCAGCCAGACCATATGCATCCTCTTGCGCTGCATCTTTCCCCAACATCCACCGCCAATATTGTCATTACATCACTTACACCCGCGCCATCGGACACCTCCCCATTCGCCAAGATCGCACCCGATGCAGAGGTTATTGTTGCCCCGAAAGTGCGTCCTAGGAATACAAAAGGGGCCCGGGGAGATAGTCGGAGCGTTACTGGGAGCAGCCGAAGAAGCGTCGGGGGAAGAAGTAGCGGAAGCACCGCACGGGCAAAGAGTAAATCAGACTCAACAAGCAGGGGCTGTCTCTATTTCAGAGGCGTTGATCGACAGTGGCCTGAGCAATACTTCGATGGAGAGTCCGCAGATGATACCAATGAGGGCTTCCGCGTTTGGGTGGAACCTGATATCCTTGCATCAAACGAACTTCGTGGAGCCAGCTGGGCTTGCATCACTATCGTTCAACCTTCCGGTCTGAAGTCTCCTCTTGACCCTCAACAACAATCGAATCAAGCAGAACAAAAGTCAAGCGATGCCGGTGCGCCTGCCACAAAAGTCGTTGCCAAATTGCTTCCATGGGTAGATGCCCCGCACAGTGAGCACTTGGCTATGTCCTCGCTGCTGTGTTCCACCCTTGGTGCCGAGGGTATGGTAGGTGGCATCGTCCGTGTCGAAGCAGCTCCTCCACCATTACAAAAATCCGCTGTCAAGTCAATTAAAGTCTATCCCTTCATGACTGACACATCAAAGAAGAAGGACGGGTTAAAATTTGGCGCTGATACTGCTGCTGCAAAGGATGCGCTAGCCGAGCGTATAAAGGTAATATATGGTAGCCCTGGCTCGGAGAAGGGGCTACTCTCGGGACCTCTGACAGATGGAATGATTCTCCCGAAGGCAGATAATCAGACAACGGTGTCTGCATTTGATGGTGCCATTATCCGATTTGACCCTCCCCTAAAGGCCGCCTCAGAACCAGCATTCGGGTGGTTGCAAGGATCAGAACAGAAGCTCTCACTTGAAGTACAGTCAGAAATCCCCCGACCTTTAGAGCAGGGCTCATCCTCTTTACCCACGGAGGATACAGTACCATCCACTGTGCCAGAGATGGTGGGTATTGATAAAATCATCACACAGTCTCTTGATAACCTAACTAAATCGTCCTCAATCTTATTAACTGGCGGGCTTGGTTCCGGAAAGACGAAGCTTAGCCATCTCCTGGCACACCGCGTTCGAAAAGACCACCTTTTCAATGTGAAATACTTTTCTTGTCGAAAGCTTGTCACTGACGAAACTCGAATCTCCAACATCAAAGAGACGTTGAACCGCCTTTTCATGTCCGCTTCTTGGTGTTCACGCCTAGGCGGGCAGTCAGTTGTGATCCTGGATGACCTGGATAAACTGTGTCCGGTGGAGACGGAGCTACAGGTTGGAGGAGATAATGGCCGCAGCCGTCAGAACAGTGAGGTGATTTGCTCTATGGTACGAGAATACTGCTCTATGAATTCTTCAGTGGTGCTATTGGCGACAGCACAGTCTAAGGAGTCGTTGAACAACGTTATAATTGGTGGCCACGTTGCCCGTGAAATTATTCACATGAGGGCCCCGGATAAAGAAGGCCGACGGAAGGTGCTGGAGCAGCTCACGAGTCAAGATAAAGGCCCCAGTATCATTACGAACGGTCATGCACGAGAAGCTAGTGCCTCTACCCAGGGCTCATGGTTAGATCCCTCAAATCCAGATAGCCGCCCGAGCTCTGCTGGAGCAGATGGTTTTATCTTGAGCCGTGATATAGATTTTCTTGAACTGGCTGGTAAAACAGATGGATATATGCCTGGCGACTTGGTTCTCCTTGTCGCCCGTGCGAGAAATGAGGCGTTAATCCGCTCGGTCCAAGAGTTATCAGGAACATCAAAGGCAATCACCCTCGGCGCTGACGACTTTGAAAATGCTATTAAAGGCTTTACACCAGCCTCCCTTCGTAATGTTACTCTCACGTCTTCTACTACAACGTTTGCCGGTATTGGTGGCTTGCAAGAGACTCGTCAGATGCTTTTAGAGACACTCCAATACCCTACCAAGTACGCGCCCATCTTTGCACAGTGCCCCCTGCGTCTGCGGTCTGGCCTGTTGCTTTATGGTTTTCCTGGTTGTGGGAAAACCCTTCTTGCTAGTGCTGTGGCAGGCGAGTGTGGCCTCAATTTCATAAGCGTCAAGGGTCCTGAAATCCTGAACAAATATATCGGTGCGAGTGAGAAAAGCGTACGAGACCTGTTTGAAAGAGCTCAAGCTGCTAGGCCCTGTGTCTTGTTCTTTGATGAATTTGACAGTATAGCACCCAAGCGTGGCCATGATTCCACGGGTGTCACAGATCGCGTGGTCAACCAGCTGCTCACACAGATGGATGGTGCGGAAGGCCTTTCTGGAGTCTACGTTCTCGCCGCTACTTCTCGACCAGATTTAATTGATCCCGCACTGCTGCGTCCAGGTCGTCTAGACAAGTCTCTACTCTGCGATATGCCGAGCCACCCAGACCGTGCTGATATCATCAAAGCTGTCAGTTCCAAGTTGGTGATGAGCGATGAAGTTGTGGCTCGCCTAGATGAAGTCGCTGCTAGAACAGAAGGCTTCTCTGGGGCTGATCTTCAAGCCGTCGTCTATAATGCCCACCTTGAAGCCGTTCACGATGCTCTCGGAGATCGTACCGCCGATAAGCCAGCAGCCAAGGGCACTACCAAGCAGTCAACGAGTACCAGCACCAAATCATTTATCCAGTTTCTTTACTCCACATCAGATGAGAGCAACGGAACAGTGCCTATGCCTCCACCTGCAGCCGTTGCAGCTAAGCTCGACGCGATCAAGAGTGCCCGGCGGCGCCAACGGCAGATTGAGCAAGGCACAGCTAACGCCGCAACTCCTGCCACAAACGAAACTGCCCAGGAAGAGCCTCGTCAAGAGATCATTATCAGATGGGAACACATGGAGCGATCACTCAACACAACACGCCCCTCACTCAGTCCAGCAGAGCGGCGGCGGTTCCAGGCGATATATCGCGAGTTCGTCGTTGGTCGGAATGGCGAAATGCCTAACGGCGAGGGTAGTCAGGAGATTGGAGGACGAACAAGCTTGATGTGATTACACAGTTATATATGTACATTGAGACTCAATAGAACTGTATAGACAAGTATGTTTTGAATGTATAAGTATCTGCATCGCTTTTTACTTAGGTACTATTAGTAGCGGAGGTAATGGCGGCTCATTCATTTATAGTAGTCAGAATGCACAATCTAGACTCTAACCACTTTAATAGCGCAGAATAAGCAAGGCAGTAAGTAATCCCATACCTCCAACTTGAGCTAGAGCGAGCATAATGCCTCGAAGCTGAAATAGTGGCTATACTATTAAGGGTTGTCTTTAACAAAGGCCCCCAAGCATCGAAGTGGGTGAAAAGAAAAGAAAAGACCGCGCTTCGAACCCAGGCAGAAAAAGAAGATACCAAGGCACCCTACCTCTAAGTGAAACCGATAAGGTTGTATAGAAAAAAATCTAGTATCTCCTGACTATTGCATGTTATCCTTGTGCAGGGGCCATGCTAATCTTCTCTGTAATGTTTCAAATTGACCGAGTACCTCGAGGGCATTGGTTTTCTGTTGACGTTTGTTTATATGTCCCTCACTCTGTAATCTTTGCTTTGTGATAGGTCAGTAAGCTAACGGTCACGAACATGCACACAACCATGTCTATCTTTTCTTTTTTCTTGGACTATAAAACAAAATTATGCAACAAAACACAACAACTGGTCTCGGTGGCGCAATTGGTTAGCGCGTCTGACTGTTAATCAGGAGGTTGTGAGTTCAATCCTCACCTGGGACGGTTTCTTTTTTTGATTTTTTTGGCCAGACTTTTCTAGTATACTTTTTATAACTTCTAAGTCCCTAGAAGCATATACATAGGGGTGAGTGGTAGGACTGACAAATGTCATCTCGCTATCCCGAAGGGTCTTTTGGGTTTAAGCCTGGTACAACCCCGAGTCGACGCAGGCTGGGTGCTACAAACATAGCATATAGAACGAGAACTGCTACGTCTTGTACTGGCGCCGTTCATATACTAGGAACCCTTGTGTTCGGGGCCTGGGAAGAGAAGCAAGCCATGATTTGATGGCAGGTACGAAGATGAATTCAATCCTATGGGGTAGCAAGTAGAAGGCATCAAGTAAAAGCCAGGTAGAAATGAAGGGTAGAATATCGCTCTGAGTGCAATGGGCAGTATCCGGTAATGATAACGCCAGTGCTCTATCTACAAGGGAGAACGACATGGTGGGTTAGCATTCCATGAAGGGAGGGGCTCGCGGTGCATCCATGCCTTGCTAGTCTTGTTATTGTAGCTTCAAATTGTTATGTTACATTATAACTGAAAGTAGGTAAAGCTCCGACTAGTGTAGCGTATTATAATAGTATTGAAGTCCACTGCAGAACTACACCATTGACAATCCGATTGCCTCGATCTCCTCGCAGATCCACTCTTTAATCTTGTTCAGCATGCCTTTGCACGGCTGGTGAGATTGATGATCAAATATATCAATCTGCCTACAACATTGCAGCTAGTGTTTTGTTAGTCAATCGTGGCCTCATCATCCCTACGGCGGCAAAAACCACTGCCCACAGGGGCCTCTGTTTCTAATTGACCGGTGAGCAAGTACATCACAATGCTGTCTGTGGTCTGTAGCACCCTCCATCATGCACTCTTTCCTCTGTAAACGTTGATGGTCCATTTGTCGTAACTGCCACTCTTGAAATAGACAAATTTCCGAACTCCAGATTATCCATACGTCTCGTTACTTTAAGCCGACGCTCTACATCGCCAAAGTCCTGGGACACAGATACGTAACGGGTGGTACAGAGAAAGCGGCATGAGCACCCACAAAATGATAATTCATCATGAGTGAAAAAAAAAAAAAAAATGAAAACATACAACAGGAGGGATTCGCCCCTAAGACTGAGACCCGACACCTACAACCGTGGTCACTGCCCCCATGCCCAGTAGGGCCCCTACTTGGGCCCCGGTGGTCTCCCCTCCAAGCACCCGGCGCTGCCGGGAGGGTTGGTGGGAGGTGTGGTAACGTCGGGCTGACGCTCAGCGACTCGTAGCAACAAGGCTACTTGGCTGCCTACACAACCCGCTTGGTCACTTCAATCGTATACAGAGGGTTGATCCCCGCACGGGGTGACATTGCAATCCGCCAGCCAGCGCCCCGGTAAGATCGATTTAAAGCACTGTAAAGTAAAGGGGTACATTGCTAGTGATGTTAATAGCACTCTGAATTTAAAAGCATCTACTCCGTAGAGATACACACTATTCTCCAGCTTGTTACGCGCCAAGGTCATTGAGCTTGTAGATTATTCCAAATATTCTACTCAAAGACACCCGTCTAACCATTGTGTCAACGCTATAGCAAATAGGCGCGTATTGCCTACATCCCCGAGTCTCGCGTCAACCTTGAAAGTCCACATACCGCTCTGCAACTATATTGTAGGAATTTGTAAATCTAGTAATATGTCACTGTGGTCGTCGCTGCTAGGCATATAGTCGACCTGAATTCCACAGGCATCGCGAATAGTGAGATGGGCTAGATCATTGAAGGGCATAGTCTTCAGCGGTATTATACCGGAATCTTCGTTATCATGACTACCATCCCAGTAGACGGCAGAGCTGCTCACAGAGAGGATCACATTGACAAGGCCCTCGTCGGGAAATCCTAGTTCCTTCTTTTTAGATTCAGGTATATAGCCGTGCAGATAGACAAAAAAAGACACGGCCACCACAGGATACTAAAACGTTATTACTAAGTTACACTTTACGGAGAGGATCTCACGCGATAATAGGTATTGGGGCAATCTCTAGAAACTCAATCTTAAATATCAGGTCTTCCTTTTAGTACGGTATCGTATATAGCATCGTTGTGACCGGGAACATTGTCTTATTAACCATAACATCCTCGCCAACGAGCAATTTTTGCTATACGGGTTTATTATTACCAAGAACAGCTAGCACAGCAGTGCAAAGGGACAAGAATTGCAGGAGAATTGATTTCATCGCGTGGCAGCAGTGTAGATTAGATGTTGGGACAGCTTATGGTGAGTGAGCGATGAGGGGCGAGAAAAGTGTTGGCTTTATGTCAATTGACTACCTACCGTATTGTTTTTCTGCGGAAACTTTGCAACTTTCTCTTTCCGGAACGGGACTAGCTCAGGGCCGCTTTTTGCTCAGTGATTGCTCCCGGAGCGTGGGGTAAGGCAGAAGTGCGTGTGCTGAGCGCTCCCTGAGCATTGAACCAGTGTGCCGGAGCGATCCGGGATCAATTCCGGAGCAAATCCGTGATTGCTCAGCTAAGCTGCCCGCCAAGCTGGCTACGCTCTGAACGGCAGGTCAACTAAAACTCATAGAGCCAAGCCCACCCCTTCAATTAATTGAGGGCATAGAATATCGCAAAGCCTCCGAATTTACGATAGTGGCCCACTTCATGAACAGTAACGACGTGTATCACCGCCATTGAGAGTTTCAGCTAATACAAAATCCCTCACTAAATGGCTTCTAGCCTCAAATTAATTAAATACTGTGATTTCTTTCCATGCTACAGGGTAAAATTACGATGAACTTGATCACCTTAAGCTATACACTTAAGGGCTCTGCCGCTCCTTGGTAGACATGCTACACAGTGTAATAATCTAATACATATAGACCACTGTTCTGGAAGTAGAAAGCCAAGAGCAATTGTATAAATCGTTCTGAACTAACTCTCATAACGTGAGAATATGTATGATTACATATCCCTAGATTCTTTGTAGCATGTGGCACCTAGTTGCCAGGTCTTTCTACCATCCACCTAGAGCTAAAGCTCGCGTATGATATAGTATAGAGTCACTAGTGCTCATATGGAAGGACCTTTGATGGGCCCTTACCCCAGTGGGATTCGCAATACAAGATACTTGCGTACAGCAAAGAGCTTTGAAGACGTCAGACACGTTTCCTTTTTAAGCAGGGATACTTTTAGGCAATTGGTCGTTTGATGTCCTAGAGATACTTTCGCTAGACTTCTTATTTGTCTATCTAAGACAATCATCAGTCCAGTCTTAACAGTCCCACATGTGTAAATCAAATCAAGTCAGAAAACATATAATCCAACTAGGCTTTAAAATTGTTTACAGGACATTGAACCTCCAGGCCTAACTGTCCATCTTTACTTCAGATACTCTCGCACGGCAGTTTTTACGCCTGGTTCTCCATCAACTGCCAAAATGTATAGCGGATGGCGCCCTAGGACATAGTTAGCACCAGTTCCATGCTGGGAAGAGAACGGAATAATGATCAGCGCCACTCACCAGGCAATGAAGCTGATGGAATATGCTAATGCCGTACATCATTTCTCCGTGGATGACCCCTCCCGGCAGTAACTTCAGTTCTTCCCAGTTGGGGACATAAACGAAACCAGGGTTTTCATGGTTTGCTGCAATCCTTGAGTTAGCTACCCGGATAATGCCAGAAAACGGAGTCATCGTACGTCCTGCTAGGGCCTCCCAGGCAGCATTGCTTCGGGGACTTGAGCGCTCAGTAAAGATCTCCGATGGACCAAACTTCTTCGTTTCCAAGGGCACTGGAGTCATTAGCGGGGAAGAAACAAGAAAGAACAGCGGTAGTACTTGGAGGTATCGGGTTTCCATATGGCAGGCTCACACTAATGGTATTTCGTCGCACTATGGTGTAATATTTCGTGAAAGCGACTAGGAGGGAGGACATTGCGAAAATGAAGGAGACAAACAGGATACTGTTGAGGATTAACCAGTGCTTACGATATGTCGAACGTGGTCTCGCTATTATCTTCTTAGATAAGAGCTTCATTTCATCCTGAGTATTCTCTTCTGGCTGTACTGCTGCATAGTAACTTCTTTGGCCTTGTGAAGGCAGCACCCAGCTTAATATTCATTGATATCCAGCCATGATTGCAAAGTAGAAGTTCAAGTCTACAAAGTAGAAGTTCAAGTCTAACTGAGATAAAATCTGTCGAGACAAAATCCTCTTTAAGGGCAAGATAGATTCAGCTCGACCATACACAAAAGAAGTGCCACTCTTATCTAACTAGTAATGGCGACTGAAAGAATCCTGCCAGTTGGACCTGTCACGCTATTAGCGCTAACTTGGCTTCTCCAGCAGTATCCAACGGAGATGGCCGAGGTTACATGACAGCAGACCCTAGCAAGCGCTCCCAGGCAGTGCGCGATTTTCCGTCTCGTGATATAGGCTTCGCTGCAGAAGCCTCCAAACTCCTGGTTATTAATTGCTCCCTTACGGGGACCTCTCGAATCCCGCCTTGATCCCAAATTTCGAAAGATGTCCACTGCACCCCATTTGCAGAAATTCTCACCCTTACTGTCTATGGATGAGGAGAAATATGAGCAAAGCTCGGACAACACCATGACTGATGACGATGTTGACCCACGTATTTTCGACCATAGGAGACGCCGCGCTTTCCGTCGTCAGTACGTGATTGTCGTAATCTGCCTCCTGTTGGCTATTACAGGTCTTCTGATTACCGTCATGAATGTTGCATCTACCGCAAATTCCATCTCAAACGTTATGTATTGGGAACCATCCGCATCGTTCTCACTGGAGTCTTCTCCTCCCTCCTCCCACCACCACCATGACACATCAAAACATACGTACGACCCATCATCTCCAGTGACAGAAGGGATTATAAAGTCGCCCTGTGGCCATACCGCCGCCGAAGCCAGAGCACGAGGTTGTCACTTTGACATCATTACTTTTTTGCTGGTTACCAGACCGCTGCTACGATGCGGAGCTATCGGACTCCTTCGAGAAATTGGTCGATTGGAAGTGGTATCTTGATCGGAACAAGACACAGCCAGTACCCAAGGAAGAAGCCCTACAGGGGGAATTGGATGGACTGTATGTAAGCTGGGAGTATCATGTGCAGTACTGTGTGTACATGTGGGAGAAGATGCACCGAGCGCTGTTGGGAGCCGGTAAAGCGGCGATCGACACGTATATCGGGCCTTATAGCCATACCGAGCACTGTGGGAAAATGTTGCTGAGTCGGGGGGAGGGTTATGTGATAAACGATATCAACACGCGGATCCGCGTGAAGTTTCCTGATTGCGGAATTGAGTAATATGTTGCTTCATTTGACGGAGTAGGCCAGCGGTAAACGCCTCGCTGCACACATAACAACTGAAATAAGATAATGAAAGAAGAGCTAAATCAGCTCAAGACCAGCTCATTTAAAATCCTTTTATAAATCATACTCTATTTCCTAATTAGGACACCCCGTTTATCGAACATCAACTAATTAGTTATTCTAAAAATTCCCAGTTCAATGGAGGATTCATTACATAAGTATTATTACTCGCGCGACCCAAAAAAGGTGATCCAAACTTCTCTGCAACCATGGATTTAACAGGGATATTTTTCCTTTATCCCAAGCCACCATCCAAGAAAGTATAGTATCGCAGTCTATCATATTAATATATCGTTCCCTATACTAGGCAACTAGATTGCGTGCAGCTGATCAATAAACTTACTGCCTCCTTCTTCCCCTGAATCACATCAAACAGTATACAGTATGCCCCTCAGATTCCCCGTAGGCCCAGCAGGGATTCATGCAGGGATTGTTGTCCAGGCAGCATCGCGCGCGTCATCGCCTTGCGAGCCCTGCCTACTATTTCTACGTCGTCCCTATCGCATATCTTGACCATTGCTTTTCGTCGCACGTAGCTGAGGTGAATTTGAGCCATGGCCAACAATTCCACCGTCTCCGGGGAGGGCGCCTTTGGACCTGTCAGTCACACGCGGGAATTTGACTTTACGTTGACCTTTGAGCAGGCTGTCCTGTCGATTATCCCATCCGCAGTCTTACTGCTAGCAGGACCGCCTCGACTGCTCTATCTCATTCGACGCCGTTCTAAGACTTGCTCCCAGCAGAAAAACTATCTCTGCAAGCTGGTGCGAATAATCTAACAGAGTACTTTCAATATTCCGATCCCATCGCTGATAAATCCTAGACCACCTCGTCCATCAACTTAGCCCTACAACTCTCCTTGCTAGTGTTGTGGAGTGTATCACCATTCTCGCAGACCTCGACGAGCATCCCCGCTGCCTCCCTAGGTCTCGCTAATGCGGTCATTATCATTGGGCTCTCCTATGTTGAAGACCGAAAATCAACAAGACCTTCTTCTCTATTGACTGTTTACCTACTACTCTCAATTATATTCGATGCAACACAGATTCGGACATTGTGGCTGATGCACCGAATTCCCATAGCGGCAGTTCAGAGTGCCATTGCCGGGATCAAACTCGCCATGTTACTGTTGGAGATGCGCGAGAAGACCTCCTATCTCCAGTTCCCTTACAGGGAGTATCCTCCGGAGGCAACCAGCGGCATTATCAATATTAGCTTTGTCTGGTGGATAAACCAGCTCTTTGTGATGGGATATCGGAAGCTTATAGGGAATCGAGACCTTTTTGATCTTGACCCCGGGCTTGCCTCAGGCCCTGCGGGCGAACGACTAAAGAGAGTATGGGAGAAACATGGTCTGTTTATCTTCACTGCTGGTTGCAACCGTCGCATGTGTGAGATGTTGACAAGGTCCAGGGAACGCAAAGAACAAGCTCTCGCTGCCTTGGGTCTTTGTCCGCTGTTTCTGGAGGGAGTTTCTTGCTGTGGTGTGGCCTCGATTGTGCTTGATTGGGTTCAGCTTCGCCCAGCCTTTTCTAATTATGGCGGCGGTCCAGCATATAGAGCGACCGGTAACTACGGAGACCCGGAATGGTGGCTATGGCCTTATTGGGGCCACCTCCCTGGTTTATCTGGGTATTGCGGTAGGGCCCCTTTTGTGCTATACGTACAGTTCGTCTCTAATTACAAATCCTAGTTATCGAATGTCCACTATAGACAGTGCTTCTCGAGGCTTTCCACCTTATTCCGTGGTGCAATGATCATGTTAATCCATGACCGGACATTGACACTCCAGGATGGTCTTTACACAGAAAGTGCTGCGCTTACATTGATGAGTACAGGTGAGTTAATAAGTGAACTCCTATATCATAAGAAAACGCACAGTTTCTTATCTAGAAATGGCCCTGGCTAGATATTGACGGCATTATCGATCACTTGGAGAACATGAATGACATCTGGGCCCGCACGATAGAGGTGGCTATTGGCATAACATTACTTGGTCTCCAACTCGGTGCGACCTGTATCGTTCCATTACTTCTTACACTGGGTCAGTTACAAGCGGAGTATACTTTGCCGATGGAACAACGTAGCACTTACTCTTCTATGTAGCATGCCTAGTCGGCCAGAAGTTGGTAGCAAACACCATCGGAAACAACCAACAGAATTGGAACCTGGAGATCCAGAAGAGGGTCAAGAATACCTCTGCTGTTCTGGGTTCTATAAAGGCAACCAAGATCTCGGGGCTTTCCAAAGCATTGGCCCAGGATCTGCAACAGCGCCGTGAATGGGAGCTATTTGTATCTCGAGCATTTTTTAAGGGAATAATGTGGTTGAACGGTTTAGGTATGTTGATTCGCGTTTATACAATTACTAGGCTAACAGTAGAAGCAACTTTGCCCCGAATATGGTCCCCGGTTATCACCTTTATCGTCTACGCGATCCAAGCACAGACCAGAGGCGACAATTCTCTAACCACAGTGAAAGCATTTACTGCTCTAGGTATTATCACTCTTGTTACAACACCCGCAGAAAAGCTTCTTGCCGTTTTGCCACAGCTGGCCGCGGCCATGGGATGCTTCCAGCGCATCCACGAGTACATGGTATCCGAACCGGTTAAGGACAGTCGACTTGGATGGAATGGATCCCTATCGTTAGACTCGACAACCTCTCCAGATAACGCAGATAAGAAAGAATCCCCACCACTAACCGATGATGAAGAGCAAGATGTTGCCATTGGTTTGGAGCACGTCACAGTCCTACTTCCACAAAAGGCAATTTCTTTTACCCTGACGAATGTGTCTTTCAAAGTAAAAAGCGGCACTTTGCTAGTAGTAACAGGTCCTGTCGGCTCAGGCAAGACAACTTTACTTAAGACTATCCTGGGAGAACTCGATTGTCAGTCAGGGACCGTCTCTGTTAAATCGAAGCGAATCTCCTATTGCAGCCAAAACCCCTGGCTGCTGAATACAACGATTAAGAAGAGCATCACTGGCCTCGCAGATCACAAGGTGGATGAGAAGTGGTACCAAACCGTCATACATTCATGCTGCCTAGAGGAGGACATCCGTTGCTGGCCCGACAGAGACCAGAGTGAAGTCGGAAGTAAAGGCCTTACTTTATCAGGGGGGCAAAAACAAAGAGTGGTATGCTATACAAGTTCCTTTTCGTATTTTTTCTTGCTTTTTATCTTCTCTGGGCTAATTGTGTAGGCATTGGCTCGTGCGGTATACAGCCGCCAGGATATAGCTTTGCTAGACGACATCTTAAGTGCTTTGGACATGCAGACTCAGGAGATAATCATTGCACGACTTCTTTCGAATAATGGGATATTTCGCCAACTGGGAACAACAGTGGTTTTAACAACTCACAACCGTATGTTCTCCTGCCTACTCCAGTGGGTAATCCAGGTTTTCTAATTCGTGACGTGTTTTAACTAGCCCAATTGCTTAAGGTAGCAGACAGTATAATATCGCTTAATTCACATGGGCAGATCGAGTTCCAGGCAACGGGTGGAGACGCCATTCAATACGTAAACCTAATTCGTGGCAGAGAAGATGCGGGTGCCGGAGAGGGTGGTCTAAATGAAAAGACCTGGGATAAAACAAGCAGGTCGTTAAATGACCCTGTGAACAATATGGAAGATCAGGACCAAACCAGGCAAATCGGAGATTTGTCGGTGTACTATTACTACGCACGAATAGTTGGTCCAGTTCTCTGTATTGTGTTTCTCCTTGCCCACGCTTTTTTGGCCTTCGCCGAGAACTTTCCGCGAGTATGGCTAAGTAAGTGGACCGAGGCAGGCGGCGGCCAACTTTCGCTATATCTCTCCGTCTATATTATTTTAGCACTGGCTGCATCGGTGCTCGTCGTGGGCTGTATCTGGGTTATCTTCCTTGAACTAATGCCGAAGTCTGCCATCTGTTTGCACTGGAGCCTGCTGAACACCGTTATTAGAGCACCACTATCATTCTTTTCTATGACCGATAGTGGTGTAACACTCAACCGTTTTAGCCAGGATATGACCTTGGTGGATCTGGCGTTGCCTATATCTCTAATGTCTTTAGGACAGTCGTTTTTCGGATGCATCGCCACCGTGGGCTTGATCGCAACTGGCTCAGCATATATGGCCATCACAATACCGGTGACATTGGTGGCCCTGTATATCTTGCAGAAGGTATATCTAAAGACCAGTCGACAGTTACGATATCTCGACCTGGAATGCCGAAGTCCCTTGTACTCCCATTTTGTTGAGGTTCTTGACGGACTGCCCACAATTCGGGCGTTTTGTTGGCAGACCGCATCGACTGAGGTTCTAATTCAGCATCTGGATCAGTCCCAGAAGCCATACTACATGCTGTTATGCGCGCAGAGGTGGTTAAACCTGGTGCTGGATATTATGGTAATGGCATTGGCAACTATTGTGGTGGCACTGGCCATGGAGTTACACAAAAGCACCAATGCAGGCCTTCTTGGCGTTGCCTTAAACAACATTCTGGGACTTAATCAACAACTGTCATTATTCATAACGTCGTGGACCACATTTGAAACCTCTCTCGGAGCAATCGCCCGCGTTAAAACCTTCGTAGAGACCACGCCTTCTGAATCTCAGCCTGGAGAAAACCTAGAACCGCTGGTGTCCTGGCCCGAGCAGGGACGAATACACATTCAAGATCTCTCTCTTTCCTACCCAGACGGGACTTCGGCCTTGAATAATATTTCAATGTGCATTGCACCGGGAGAGAGAATTGGTATCTGTGGCCGTACGGGCAGGTAAGTTTCTCCATTATTAATTCTATTATTCTTCTAACGCTGCATCCATGTACTAGCGGGAAAAGCTCTTTTATACTCGCTTTACTTCGCCTTGTGAACCCATCTCATGGCATGATCACCATTGATGGAGTTAATATTAAAAGCATCTCCCCAGCAGCAATCCGAGAGGCGCTAATAGCTGTTCCACAAGATCCATTCATACTTCTAGGCTCTGTGCGGTACAACGCAGACATCATGGGGGCCTCTAACGACGAAGAGATCACGTCTGTGTTAAAACAGGTCGGCATCTGGGAGGCCATTGAAAGCCGAGGAGGTTTGGACACAATCCTCGAGGATTATCCATTGTCTCAAGGAGAGCAGCAGCTATTCTGCCTAGCACGGGCTATTCTCAAGAAACGAACCCGCCAAGGTGGATATCAGGTGGTAATCTTAGATGAGGCCACCAGCAACGTTGATAGCGAGACTGATCATCGCACCCAACAAGTTTTGAGAGATGCTTTTAAAGGCTGCACTGTTGTCAGTGTAGCTCATAGGGTAAGTTCTCCTTTCCCCTTTCTTTGATTTCCTTGCTCAGTAGCTACGTCGATATACTATTTTATTTTATTATTAGTCATTGATCCCATTGAGAGCTAACTTAAATAGCTGGACACGATCACCGATTTTGATAGAATTGCTGTCCTCGACGCTGGATGCCTGGTTGAGTTTGATACACCACAGCGTCTTCTTGCGAGAGATGGATTTTTCCGTCGGATGGTTTCATCTTTTGAGAAACCGGAGTCTGAGGAAATATAAGTGACAAATACTTTAAGGTGCTCTTAAAATACGTTACATGAAATATCAGTCACTAATCGCAATGACCACAATATCCGCAGTCCTCAAGGCTACAGGCAGCATAATATGCCTTATAAACACAACTGCCACTTCTGTATATTATACTGATTGACAGAACTTCAGTAGTGAACCCTAACGCTATCTGATTTTGGGTGACTAAGGAACAGCGCTTGATGAACGACGCACATAAAAGCCTATACTTTGCTCTACGTATATTTCGGGGGTCTATTGTAAAGCGCCTGCCAGATAGTGTTAAAGTGCGGGCTGAAATCAGTTCTGATGGCATGTACTTTGAATTCCTGCATTGTCAGAAATCATTGTTCAATTGGGGAGTATTGTGCTACTCCCCAATTGAGCGAAGTATTAGAAGCAATGTGCCGTTGAATGTTTCTCCCTATCATAGCATCATCTGTCTATCCTTGGGGTTATTCATTCGAGCAGGCCACTAGGCTAGTAATAGGGATCCGAATTATTAAGCCAGTCATATTTAAGTGACATAGCTGTTATACGCAGGTATTAGACCTGACGGTAAATTTGGTCCAGAAACTGTCCTGCAGTCTACGATGACGCCTACCGTGCGAATTAAAAATAATTCTAAATAAGAAATTTTGTGTAGGAGTGGTGTGTGGAGGGGCTGCGCTGGCTATATAGGTAATTTCAGCAAGGGGTGTTGAACGAGATGTTGCCAAAACAGCTGGAATAGTGCAAATGTTACCACTCATCAGGAACTCGTATAGTATAGCAGTTGAACCGACTGAATAAGGACGATCCAATGAAGGATTTAGAGCTTGACCGGACCATTTTTGTGATGGCCATGAGAGTAACAAGATTGTGAGGGGCTTACCAGCGAAGTAGACCCCATTCATACTGTAACGAAATCTATAATAAACAGCGGAGCTGCTGTCCAACTTCAGCAACCGAATAAGCAGAGCCTGTGACCTCAACCACGATCTTCCAATTTTTCGAGTGCTTAGTGGACTGAAACCAGGCGACAAGTCTTGTGCCGTCTTTTAAAGTCCCTGGAACCGCAGGTAATGGTTAATCAATGAGATATCTCTTCAAAAGTTATCTAGGGTATAATACCTGTCACTCTGTCTTCTTTCCTAGATTTTAGCAAGGTTTGAAGCAATCTGAGGACCTCTCCTGCAGAGAGCGGCCACGTCTGGTGCAGATATTGTGAGCATGTAAGAGCTTGAGCTGCTTCTCGAGAGCCTGTGAGTGTGATGACCAATGGGAGTGCTTCGAAGTTCTCTTCGGTGTATCCCTGGTCCTCAAGGAAAGAAACTAAGTCCCAGTCCATATTGTATGACATCTTATAAGGAAGGGTTGGCTCTTGTCTACTGAAACGAGGCCGCGAAGGTAGACTATGCATAATTGCACTGCCGATTTCTGCCATCACATCTGGGCTCGATGGCGTGAGAAGACAGTGCCTCCGAAGGTCACTGAGGAGCCAGTCATATGCGGGATTCCCAAAGATGCACTCGCGGTATTTTTGTAGTTCCGGCATAGCAGCGTGGGGAGCTTCGTCTCTTTCTTTTACAGGACCTTCACCGCCGCTATCGGAAGATATATCGGACTCTCTGATCGATTCGCTACATGCCTCATCAATGAAGTTTGTATCATATTTCATCCAGAGATCTATTTTCTCCTTTAATTCCATGTTGTCGCCCGGGCCGGGCACCCGTGTTACAGATGAATCATCTAATGACCCGTTCAGGAACGTATCGGTAATATCTCTTTCGGGTTTACTGTCAGCGTCCAGACGCCACTATGCCCGGAAAGCATTAAGCCATGTACTCACTGTTTATATTTTCGAACAAAGGCAGAAACATCTCGGTGGACCTGTTCAGACGAGTCAGCCGACGAAAGTCTCAATGCGAAGGCTCTCAGGCAATCCGGCATGGCCTCAACAACACGTCTCCTAGATAATGGGTCTATCGGGAAAGGCGGAATGGCTCTGAGGAGCTCACGTACGAGCTCGTCGACATAAGCTTCCTTGGTCGAGCCCTTCAAGCTGAAATTTTCTGAATAAACAGTCTGCCGGTCCTCCGTTTCCGAGAGCGCAGATGATTGGGTACTGAAATCAGTCTTTTGCTCCATAGTAAAAACTTGATCGGACATGTATTGAGACCCGGTTGTTATTGTATAGTATGTTGAAGCCGGATTCGCCATGCTGATCAGGTTATCTGGATGCTCTGGCCCTAGCATTTGCTTGCGGAGCTGCATCACCTGCACCTGCAGCTCTTCTGCTTCCTTCCATCGGCCCTGACCCCTGTACGTTAATGCCAGATTGCCCATGATCGCCAGGGTATCTGGATGCTCTGGCCCCAGCACTTGCTTGCGGAGCTGCATCACCTGCACCTGCAGCTCTTCTGCTTCCTTCCATCGGCCCTGATCCGTGTATGTTAATGCCAGATTGCCCATGCTCGCCAGGGTATCTGGATGCTCTGGCCCCAGCACTTGCTTTTGGAGCTGCATCACCTGTATCCCCAGCTCTTCTGCTTCCTTCCACCTGCCCTCACTATACAGGCACCTTCCAACTTTCGCAATAAAATCAATGTAGTGCTCCTTTTTCTTTTGGAAATCGGCTTCTGCTATTAGTGAAAAAGCATGCGGTAGATATTCCCGCCATACCTTCCGATTGATAGGGTCAATGTTCAGGAAAACTTTGCTCAAATGATCAGCAGTTTTCAGTATTTGCAGGCTAAACCGTTGGTTCTTTCTCATCCAGTTTCGAGTTGCAAGATGGACTAGTGGGTGTAGATTTAGAGAACGATCCCCACCCTCCTCGCTAACAAAGGAGAATGCCTTTAGGAGGCCGATGGCATCAATCTTTTTCTTAATCGAGTTCGGCTGGGGAAGTAAGAAATGTGGAATATTGCGAGGATTGATACAGGCCATGAATGACAGATAGTCCGCTGCGAGTATATTTGATTGTTGAATTTGCTGGAAGGAGCTGAACCAGGTCAAAGCAACAGGATTCTGGGTGTCTTTGTATCGCCTTTCATTGTAAAAGTCTTCACTTAGCAATTCAATCACATTTGGCTCCTGGTCCTTTAAAAGTTCAAGATACCTAGAGACGCTAATGTAATTTTCATTGATATATGCTGCCGCTTGGGTGATAGCCAGCGGGAGAAAGGCCAGCTGCTCAAGAAGAGTAATAGTTGTATCATGATTATTAGGTAGGCTTTTTTCAACTAATGAGTTTTGTAAAATTTTGACAGAAGCTTCTATACTCGGCTCTGTGATTAATATCACATGAGAAGATACCAGTTTGACAGCTACCTTCTTGCTGCGTGTGGTGAAGAGAATATGGCCCTGCTCACCTTGAGGAAGAAAGGCTGTCAGTGCTGATTTATTAGTATTGTCCTTGCTCCACATCTCCAAATTATCTGCGTTATCAAAAACAAGAAGCCACTTTCCAGCACTCTTCTGGCTGAGATAAGCCTTGACTTTTTCTTTTATCTCTGCCGGCTTTATATCAGTCATTCCTAGCTTTGAGGCGATGCTAATGTAGGCTTGTTCCACGCTCTCATAGCTGGTACATGTGACCCAGAAAATTAAGCACTCAGGGTCTCAATTCCGCATGCGGTAAGCCAGTTCAAGTGCAATTTAGGTCTTCCCAACTCCGCCTAGTCCACAGATAGCAACTTTGCCAGGTCCATTCTGTTGCATGATCAATTCCTCAGTTCTGGTGATTTCTTCTTCCCGGCCTACAAATTGCGGGTTCTTTCTAAAAGGAACCATCTAAACCGGTTCCCTTGATTCATGTGATTCCTTCTTCTGGCAATAAGTAGGAATCGCTGACAGCAGAGCCTTCGCGTAGGCAGCCGCAGCAAGAGCGGCATATCCTTGCCACAGTTTATTTTTATAGGAATCACAGTAGTCACAGATGCCTCGAATGACTAGTGGTTGAAGTTCATCCATGAACCCAGTAGCCTCTATTGCAAAACAGAGGATGTCCCAATCTTGAGCAATGGAATCTCGAGTCTTGGCATCCTTCATAACCTGATCTCCAGAAGCGATCAAGCTATAATGAAAATAAGGATCATCAGTTATCCGCTTGGGACGGTTTACTAACTGGGTCTGATTACATGCCGAACAGCTGTGTTCGCTATTCTCATGACTGTAAGTTGGTCGGAATAGCCAGTCATCCTTTGGTCGCGAAAACTTTTCTCTTATCACTTCATATTTATGTAGTACATCCAACAAGATTTTGCTAACCGGTCTTTTTCCAATCCTATAATCACTCTCTAAGTGAGACATGGCCCTCAATAATGCTGGATGAGGTTTATTAAGTGACCCCGTGTGCTGGAATCGTCCGTCACGAAGTGTCTTGCTGTAGTCATATTGAATAACACCACTTGAAGTGGCAGTTGGCTTGCTGACTACAACATCACCAAGGCGAATGTCAGCATTTTGGCTCGGCACTCCGCCTCCAATACCCACCATTAATGCGAACTGGATACTCGGAAAGGTAGAGGCCATATGTGACGCGACAGCTGAGGCAGATATTGTTCCTGGTAGAGCAGCTACCACCACATTACGGCCGCTAACACTTCCAAGTATGTAGACATTGTGGTCGCTTACTGGCTGGGGGAGCGAAGGGTGAACCTTTTCCAGCATGACATTCGCGGCCGTCATTTCCAGCGGCAAGGCGCAGATCTATGCGACCGTATAGTCATCGTGTTTGAAATTCATTTTATGTCATGCACAATAATGAGGTGAAACTTAGCAAGAAGTCAGGTACTCTTAGGTTAGAGGGAAAAAAGCAATTATTACAGTAGGTATTAGATTTGCAGGATAAAATTCTTTAAGGTCATGTCCAAACTCAAGGTTTGGAGTTGAGGGGTTATCTCATACGTGTCGCCATGAGCTATCACAGTTCAAAAGCCAATCATGATCTTGAGAATATGTAAACAGTAAAAAGTAAACGGAGAAAGTGATATGTATCAGCAGCACTCAAGCAACAACCCCAGTTTCTCAATACAATCTCCCAAGGTCCTAGCAACAAGATGAGAAAGGTAAGTTACTAGTCACAATAGCTAAGAAAAAATTGAAGCCTAAGGTATTATATGCTTGTCATGGAATGTTTAAGAGGGCGTACCTGCTGTGCCCTCTTCGGAATCGGAATAAATGCCTCCGATATCTTGACATGCAGAGGTTTTTATTATGATTATCATGGAATTACACAGGGAAATTTAGGCATCAACAAATCGGGGTGTTGTTCCCTGCGGTTGAACATGCCAACCACAGAGGCAGTGCCGATTGTTTGCTTGTGGGAAACTATATTTCTTCAAGAGTAATTCCAGCATGACAAAAATGACCTTCTGCGCTCTGCTTTCTTGCGCCCACAATGTCAATGCACCATTCTAAAAATGCATCAAACCCTTGCTCTGGATCCTCTTCATATACCTTCCAGTTACGCTTAATGAAGGCTTTTAACTCTGCAAACATCTCTTCAATGGGACTGAGGTCTGGTGAGTATGGGGGCAGGTACATCAATTTCACCCCAGATTAATTGATTGGTTATTCCTCTGGCTGTGCGCAGCCTAAGGCTGCATGTAGCCTCCTTGCTAGTTTTGTAAAGCCATCTAATTACATATGTTTCTGTGTTCTATCTCCGGTATTCCAAGCGCTCTGTGGCTATGGCGAACTGTAGTACGGCCTTAACCACTTCCATGTTCGGTCTCCAGCCTCTTTCTCGGCCAATTTCTTGCCCTGTAGGCCCTATTTCCCTCAATCTACCTCCTACCGCATATGACAGGTCCCCATATCGATTGCCCATCACTCTTCTCCGGTTAGCACGGTGTACTTCCCATTGATTACACTCAAAGAGAAAATGTTGAACTGTTTCTGGTGCTTCTGTACAGTCACAGGTTTCATCTGCTGTTCTTCCAACCCTGTGTAAGTATTTGTTTAACCGGATGTGCCCTGTCCGGAGCTGTGCTAGAATAGATGCTTGTATCTTATTTCGCTGGTCATACAAGGTCCTGGTGTGTCTTCCTGGGAGGGCTGCATCGATTGCTTTTGTATATTTACCCTGGGTGTCTTGTAAGAACTGCTCTTTTCTTGTCTGTCTCAGCTTTTCTCGCATTTGTCTCCACGCTGCGGATCTAGTACGTCGACTTGTCCAGAGCGGTGGGTTTAGCTGACAACCTTCTCGGGTTGCATATTGGCTTGCTGTTTTGGCTAGCTGGAGTCTGTGACGGCACGGTCCCTATACAGATCACGGGAGCAGACCATGACTGTGGTTGTGTTACTTGTTTGTTCTGTTTGTGCTGTAGATAGGTGATATCTCAGAGCTTCGCTTGAAGAGATATTCTCTTCTTCAAGCGATTCTCTCGTACTAAAGCTACCCAATTAGATTCGTTCATCTACATTGGCCTGAGCCATTACAGAGTCCTCGGTTCTCTATGTCATTAATGGTCCATCCGATTGTCAACCGGGTTTGGTCTTGCAGCATTTTTCTGACTCGTTGGATGATTTGCCGAGTAATATATTGTCTGTGATGACTGCTCATTCATTCATAACATTTCCACAACAGGAAGCTATATGGTAGCAATTCCAACTAAATTCAACTATGGGGAGAGAAACACTATCATATGAGGATTTGTGTTGTGGGCAGTAGGCCTGCCTAACCAATTGACATACAGGTCATCACATTTAACAGACAGTCGAGGTTGTTGACAAAAATCCAAATGCTACATGATGTCAATATCTATAGCTTAATATGCTCTTTGAACTATAGCCTCTTTCTGAAAAAGTTGAACTCCACTGTCTATTAGGCATCTTCATAGGACTAAAATTTCAGTAAATCCTATACAAGAGTTCAGACCCTCATTCATTGATCTCTTTGACTGTAGAGTTACTAGTGTATTCCGAATACTATATATGTTGATATCTTCAGCTTCCCAATTTTTAGATAGCAGAGAAACTGAGTAACAAACTCTAACCAAAAGAGGGTCCAGATGTGAGGGTGTTCAAGACAAGCCTGACAATACGCATACATGGTATCAAAACAATACAGACCATTGTGTAACAGCTATATACACCATGTATTTAGCACGTGATCTTCCTGTAACTTTAGCCTTGTTTTGTGGCGGTGCAATGTAATGTATCAAAGGGAAAGGGTCTGTACGGTAATACAGTCATGCGTTAAGCAATACCAGTCAGATGCGGCTTTGTATTGTATGTATAACTTTGCTTCTGGAACAGCTCTCTAGGTCGCTCGCAATCTAGGTTGAAATGAGATGGAATTAGATTGAATTAATGGACTGAGATTCTTATTAAAGCTACGATCCTCGTGCAGCTTCCCCATGAACCAGGCCAAAATCCAAAAAGTAAATCAGTCGTTGCCAGATCTGTGCGGTATCTATCCCTTATTTACGCAATTGCTCGCAAAACTAAAGTATGTAGTAGCTGCAGATGATCGCAACTAGGGTATCTTCACCACGAAACAGATAAGGTATCTAGCCCATTTACTTGATTCAATATAACACTATGTACAACAACCTATACACAAATTCTAAGTCTAGCTAGTCATCTGATCGTCCTTGACCTGGTCGACCGCCGTGTTGGCGGTTGTATTAGTAGCCAACGTTTCTGGAGAGAAGCCGTTGACCGTCCAGGGAAATGTACAGAGAATTTCTTCATCACATCTTGGATATTGGTTGGCCTCCTCATCAGCCTCTTTAGCAGCTGATCCTCTTCCTGGCTGTAAGGTTTAGCCTTTCGAGTGGAGCTTGGAGAAATTGTATGACTCTGAAGAATCTTGCCTGCTTGTTTCCTAGCTTTAGCTCTTGTCAACGGCCCTGTTGATGCAGGGCCTGCGGCTATCTTGCTTTCGATTGTGCACATGTCGAAGGAGCTTTGGATGGCCAGGGATGGCTTCTCAAATACTGGCGTTTCATTGCTTGTCAATCCACATTCCAGCTCCTTGCTCGGAGGAAATGGAGGACTTATGGAGCGGCAGTTGGCCATGCTGTCAGATTTGATGGCAGTGATGCCCTGAGATTCGATATCTCCCAGGGTTGGGTCTTCATGTGACACCTGAGACGGAGGATCGAATTCTGGCTGCTCAGCTGAAGGGTGGCTTCTCAACTGCTCATTGAGGATTCTTTCATTGGGCTGCTGCGACCCATCGTCTGAGTGGCTCAAAATAGCAGTAGATGGCTCCAAAATCCGGGGATCGATTGGGACAGTACAGGAAACGGAACAAACTGCAGATGGGCTTGAACGCACGCTTGAAGTATCAGTAAGTTCAGGAATGTCGGATGAGGACAAGAAAGTATTATTGCCACCCTGGCTTGTACAAGATGTTTCACTAGTATACTCGCAGTAATTGACCGGTTGAAAAGCCAAATCCTTCAGCGACTCTTGGTTTCGATGCTCCGTCTTAGCGGAGACAGATGACATGGCCTTTTGTTGGGTTGTTGGAGGCCTCCAGAAAGTGATCTTCAGGTCATTCGTACCAGCACGTGAGGGTGACGAAAGCTTCTTCTGAAGTTTGTGGGGGCGTTTCTGCAGACCAAGCGGATTCGAGTCTGCGACAAACTCCTTGTCAAGCTCGGAGGACGATCGTTTCTTGCAAGCTTTCTCGCATCTTACACAAATGCTTTTGTTGTAATGGTGTACATCGTGAAGGTGCCGACGGTAATCTAATTCATTGGTAGAGGCATGGCTACAATGGGGATCGGAGCAAACTGACGGCTATGACTTTTGCTCAATATGCTCTTCCAAGTGATCTCTTAGCTCCGTGCTTCTTTCAAAGGCCCTTATTCTGTGGGTGGCGGCCCGTTTATCATCCCACATGCATTCGATACAGTATCCGGCCCGGATGGTGGTATGGCGATACACCATCACTTCGTAATGCTGGCTAGTCATCGATAAGAGATGACTAGCGCAATGCCTTTCGAATTCTAGGCTCTCTCTATCAAAGAAGATAAAGCACTCCCAACAATACTTGACCTGTCGGAGGGGAATTCCCATGGTACGAGAAACTTCTTGGCGAACGCAAGTATGGATGTGGTTGCTTCTCGTGGGTTTTTTCAACCTGTAGGAATGTCAGTAAAGGATATGTGTAGGTCTGTAGATAAGGCTCACATCTCCAATGAATGGCCACAACTGGCCACCGGACATCGGCCTTCGACTGGCTCCTCTCCCGGACGGTAAACCACGTCAAAGTCACGGAGACACTGAGTGTATAGATCCCTCACAACAACAGCCTTTTCGTTAAATAAAAGAGGTACATTAGACGACATGATATCCGCCAGACGATCTAATTCGGGCATGACTTTGTATTGAGCCTGTTTTTCTGCCGTTTGCTCCACAAAATCGGGGCGTTCTCGGCCTCTGGTCAATATTTTCCAATCGCGCTGGTCCTGGACCCATTTACTTTGGAACTGCTGATATATAGTAGCATAGATCTTTCTTTTTAAGATATTGTAATCACGCTTCAGGCGCTTGATATCGTCGATAGACTCTGTATTGCAGATTTCCGTGGCTTTAGTGACCAGCTACGGATCCATATCAATCTTCTGTTCCTCCTCTATAGGCAATCGTCGTGGTAGGCCGTGTTCGTGGAATTGACCGTATCCCTGAAAATAGTCAATGTGAGTATTATCGGCTGGTTTGCCTATCAGAGCATTAAACACGTCCACGCCGGAACAGTTAGCGAGATAGTCATTTCCGTAGACAGTTTTGGACTTCTGTGTAAGGATCTGCGCTACGTGAGCTGATGAATATTTACCTGCGCAAAATCTTAGCAATTCGGAAACAAGTCAAAGGAGAATGGAATAACCACTGACCCTCAACAGCTGCTCCTAGGGCTCGTCACATCGCGTGAACTGTGGCAGTTACAAAATAACAAGCATTTGCAAATATCTTCCGAAAATCAACTGTATATATTTCTTTTGTTAAAGGATCCTCACTAATCCCTGCTACTGTGACTTTTCTAACAATGCATCGATTTTTAGCGTCTTCATTCCATCTGAGAACCACTTCATCCTGCCCCTCCGGAATTCTTTGCTTGAAGACTTTTTCAGAAAATATGAAACCATAGAGAGTATTGTCTGCAAGGGCAAGAGCTAGGAGATAGAGTGCTCCAGAATAAATGGGCTCATCACAGTCCCAGATAACAGTGCCAAACCTAATAATTTTCAATATCAGTATCTAAACACATTCATAGTCCAAAGTCAACCAGAGAGGTACTAAGCTGTATACATTATATTTTCAGGGTCTTTGTTGTTTTTGACAAATTGCTGGTCTAGCCGCCATCCAATCCTCCAAGGAGCATTAACAGCACGAAATAAAACAAGTTCAATATTCTGACTAACCTTAGCACCTGAATAATACAATCAGTTTATGTTATTAACCTTACCTTATAACGCAACCCTCGTCCAACTTTGTCAACTGATGTAGGTGTGAAAGAGGAAACTCTAGCACCTGTGCATAGAAACTGAAGAGTGATAAAATGAAACTGGACACGGTATCTCCTAGACATAAAGAATGGATCATCAGTTGCCCAAAATGCAATAATGACGCGCTCAAAATCTCTCAACTTGAAATTATGCTTAGGCTTTTTAATTGCTGAGAGTACTTCCTCTTCGACCAACTCATATTCAATCCACTAAAAGGGTCAAAAACGTATTCATTCTGTGGAGAAAAATGAGCTTACGTGGTAGAGGTCGCTCCGGTCATGAGAAGAGATTTCATTTCCAGTTTCAAGGAAGAGTCCGGGAACAAACTCGGGTACAGACTAAAATTGTGTGCATGGTTGGTCGTCCATTAGGAGCAAGTTTGCCCTTTATAGACTCAACAAGCCAGCGGATAAACTCCTTGAGTTCCTTAAGTGTCGGAGCTGGATGCCCCTCTTCAACTGTGTAGCCTTCAGGCATGTTCTTCTCCTCGATGAGAAACCTAACAGATAAGGGTGAGTAGAGAAACTTATATCAAAAGGATATAGAGACGTACTCTTTATACTTGCGCACCCTTTGTTTGTATCTCTCTTTTGTCTTCATTGATACTCTACCTCTTGTTCGTTCAGCATTTTTTTGCTTATAGGCGTTTGCATTGTATCCCCGCTGTCGACGAAGTTCACGGTGAGCCTTTCTTTTCTTTTCAAGCTGAGAGGCCTTCCACGAGTCGGAATGTTTAGCCATCTTTGAGTACTGCAATTGATATAGGTTGCTATTTGAGCCAGAAATCACGAAGGTAATATAGTAGAAGATGCATGCAAGGTGAGATCTTAAGAGTGAGGGTAAGAGTGAGAAGCATTAAGGCGTGTACACTGTATTTATATTCAGAATCAGGGCAAAAGGCCTCTAAAGTAGACCCACAGAGGGAATAACTTCCCTTCACTCCTCCTAATCCGACCGGAAAGTATACTCCGAATGATCATCGTGTTCAGCGAAGAAATTAAATTACTCGGCCCTTGTCTTTGTGACGCCCTCACAAAACTGATGGGATGTATATAGATTGGCAAGCTTTAGTCTGTACACGCTTTAGAGGCCTTGTTATAGTTATGTGAGGTACAACACGGAGCAAGGAGAAACTGCTCCCGGATCACTCACTGAGCTTGCTAGGTTGTATCCGGGAGCGACCGGAGCATCTGGTGCGTACTCCGTGAGCAATCAGTGAGTGGCTCAGAGCACTCTCGGAGCACTCACGTGCTGCCCTCATAAAAGCGGCGGCACCCGTATCGGGTAACCGGGCGGAAGTCGCAGAAAAACAATTCAGTTATACACTACTAGTTTCTGACTAGAAAGCTTCTCCATATTGCTTTCATAGGTAACCGGGCCGGTCACCCCGCGAACCTGCCAAAAACCCATGAACCTGTATATTACAAAATAAGAGTAATAATTTAGGAGGGAAAAAGTATCCAAATATAGGTACATTTCAAGAGGTCCAGGGTCGTAAAGTTGGGCCCTTGCAATCATATCTGCTAGCGTCCGGATCAAAGACGTTAGCTAATGAAGGGGTTGTAGCCTTTGTGCCTGGATCACGAATTCATCTCCTGGCGGTGAGTCAAGAGTCCAAACTAGACACCCTGCGAAGCTCAGCGACGGTATAAAGCGGGGTCACCCAACCTAAATAGTGTTTCAGGTAAATATTTTAGGGAAGGGCTCATTGGGAATTGAACTGCCTAGATGAGTGTGGCTTAAGTACGGCTGAGCGGACGGGAAGCCCTGTCCTCCGCACCTATGGTCGTATGTATCAGTTCTCTATTGAAGAAGAGCTATATTGAGTAGGTTACTATAACGCATTTGTATCTCATACTTCAGTTCTACGAAGCTCCATTTGAGCCACTCTCGACTAGGGACCCTAACAATGTAGTGATGAGGATCCATTAGATCACTACGACTACTAATGAGAGAAGAGAGATAGACATATTGTTGTTTGAGGTGTGTCTTAGGGCACCAAGGTCCTAGACGTTATATCCGATGAAGCTTCCAGTCGATCTTATTAAGCTTTAGCTTGTCATATTGATCCTCACCCTTCGCCAACTTCTTCTCCAGTCATCAACTAAACTCAATTCTCAAAAAACCGAAGAAACCAGAGGTTATGAGATATGGTTTGTTTTTCTCTTATGGTAATGATAGTGACCAAGTTAGCATACTAATGAGTAGAGGCATGGTTCATTTTTACAAAAGGATAGATAACATGCTGCTTTACTTTTATCTAGAATGCCTGGGATTCTACGAAACGCCTCGTCGCCGCTCCACCTCCACTCGCTATTAAATACTCCATATCCAGGCAGCAAAAAGCTATACCAAGCAAAAAGGAAAGACGTCCCAGGTGAGGATTGAACTCACAACCTCCTGATTAACAGTCAGACGCGCTAACCAATTGCGCCACCGAGACGACTGATGGTCACTCAGCCCTGAGTCTCCTCACATATTCCAGAAAAGGTACTAAAGCTTCAAGAAATAAAAACAAAAATAAACCGTCCCAGGTGAGGATTGAACTCACAACCTCCTGATTAACAGTCAGACGCGCTAACCAATTGCGCCACCGAGACGACTGATGGTCACTCTGCTTTCAGCTTCGAACTATATGGAGGTAATTAGATGGACAGATCAGTTTGCCGACCTTCGGTTATAAACTACCCAGCGGGAAGTTAATCTATGCTCTGGTTTTACCTTATTTCAACATCGAACTTTCTTGAAACACGATATCTCACACGGCTAGCCTTCTGATAATCTACGTACGTATCTAGTATGAGGGTTTGTGGCTGGCCTATGATACATATTGTGATAAGTACACCTGCACAGGCCTAAGAATAACCCAATTCGGTACCGTTGCAGAACACAGCCATGAATGTACTTTTAAGTATAATGCAGAAATTAAGCCTTTTCAACAGTATACCTGTGTACATCGCATTGCTTACCTTCCGAACTTGAGTTCCTATTTGGTGCAACGCCAACTGTTAGCCTTAATTTGAAAAATTGAAAATCAGTCTCCTATTCGGTTGTGATTTCCTACTTACTCAACAACTCTTCTAGATTCGTCTGGTTCTTTACACTGGAGGTGAGTTGGACATGCCATGCATGCCCGAGTACTCCTTTTACTTCATTCATACAAACTAGCCTTAGGCTGGAAGTATGATAAGAATTATTCCTGAGTAGTTTATATGATGTGCCATTCCCGGCTTAAACATGATCTATGACTTGTACAACACCGGTCACTCTTACTCCTGGTATGTTGAATGTGTGTATGTTTGACCCTTCCTAGACATAGGCCCGCTGCTTTGGCAGGTCATTGTCGAGAGCGAAGTAGAGACGGTACACCTGATTTAAACTTTCTAGGGTATTTCCTGGATTAGATAAGTTCCCAGGGAGTACCTTACCTTACTCTCTGATACTCTGATGCCATTATATTGTCCCACCGGGCTTTTGCATACCGATATCTACGGATACGGTATATAACATATTCTCCAATCTCTCATCCCTTTGTCCTCTTTCCCGATCAATCAACTCTGCCGAGGAATGAGCCAAGTTTTTCTACCGTTGAGAGCCCCGCAAGCTCAACGCTCTGAAATGTTGTTACCATGAATCATGATCGGGTACATTCAGAGATAACTTATAGATCCCCACCGATTATTGATAAATTCATTCATTCCAACGTAGGTAGATTTCCGTCACATCCAAACTTCCTCTCCTCAATAAGTTCGTCTTCGTCGATTTCTTATGGCTGGTTCCCCCTCACATTAGACCCTACCCTATTTGTGTATACTAGTTTATACGGTCTCTGTCAAGGAACGCCTGGAAGGTACACACACGCATTGTCCGCGTGATCTTTATCCGGTGCTCATTTTAGCCATCCATTAAGATTCTCGGGAATGGTGAAGCATCAGTCAATCATTCACTACGACCGAAACGGTGTTGATCGCCGCATTGCCAGTACAAACCCTCGACGTCAAGCAGGACCCGACTATGAACTCGATATTGATCAGATTGTGACTCTCCGGCTAAGAAACGCCTTCGTCCCAATGAACCCCTAGTCGCCATGCAAAGGGCGATGAGATATTTCCTCCTCGCGGAAGGTAGGCACATGAAAGTTACTGGTGAGATATCAACGGCATTACCCTCTAGCAAGGCAATATCCGTGGGGGAGGGTTTAAGCAGTCATGTTGAGCCCTGCCAAAGCGCCACACAAAATATGAGAATTTCAATCTAGTTTGACTCCATTATGCATGCTAGCATACCACAGAACCTGGAATGGATCTTACTGTCGACTCCTGATTTAACAGAACGAGAAAAGTTACGCCACCAGGTATCTGGCCGCATTCCTTTGGCAAGGCATTGGGATCTCATGGGGTGAATGAACTTTTGTGCTTTTTCTTCCGGCGCATCTAGTTAAACTAGATAGCGGTTGTTCTGTGTGACCAAACGATCAAAAACACGCTCCTCAACTTCGCCTGCTGTCCGATCTTTTCGACCGCCCCTCATTCCCAGCTTTGGCCGCTATTAGAGAAGGCTACACCCTTCTCAAATCTAGCTTGGCTCAACCTGTAACTATCACTCCTTCTGAGGCTAAAAAGCAAGATATATCCTGGTACTACCGTGCCCGCCCACAGCAACAGAGCCACATCCAAGACCTCGTGATATACCTTTTCAAAAACATTACTGTCCACCCAACCTATATCCGCGCCGAAGCAGCCGGGTTGATCTCCCTCTTATTGGGAACAGCGACGGTTCCTCACACACATTGTTCCCATCAATCACCGCGGCCTTGAGAACCATCTCCTCTCCTCTCATTTCCGTTTTGCTTACTATTGCGTCTAACCTATCGACTATCCCGTTGTTCCGAAGGGAGAGGGGCGCATGCGGGTTGTCTTTCACACAGACAACATGTTTGAGCAGGGTGGGCACTTGATTAGGTTAGTTACAGAATAGGCCAAACTGATGTTGAAGAAGGGGGGGCGTGGTGCTGAGCACCTTATGGTTGCATCGAAGGGTGTTAATCTAGATTGGCCCACCCGGGTACTTACGACTGCAAACTTGACTATGGATGAGGGTGCATTTTATGCAAAGAATATTGAATTTGCTTGATATTCACGTACGAGCTATTCTAGGTATTAATTCTGTCTCTTCTTTAGTATTGTCATTATAACCAGGGTCGCTAAACCAGCAATTTACAGAATTAGATATCCCAATCGCAGCCAGAACTATATCCTACCGTACAGCTACAAAAATAGAATAGGGGGGAAGATATCGAGAGCCTAATAAAGAAGTTTGAATTTGAAGAAACACGGTAGAATATCTGAATGGACCAACGGAAGAAGGCAGGGAAAGCAACAAAGAAATGAAATGGGATCCAGCGTTCTATATACCTTCCCTACATCATTGCATTCAGTTGTCATTGCCAAGATTTAGTCAGATGAATAAATATCTTGCTGTTCTTGCAGCCATAACTTGATCCAAATTGCTCTATACTACCCAAGTTGCACACATGTTCTCTCTTCCTCAACGATCCTAACCCTCTTGTCTAGCTAGAACATATAGAGCCTAGGTCCAGATCCAGAGAGCGTAATGACAAAAGAAAAGCCTACATCTATCCAGTAGAATAAAATCCTCACTAGCTTAAAGGTGGGGTAAAAAGATCCAAAAATCGAACGTCCCAGGTGAGGATTGAACTCACAACCTCCTGATTAACAGTCAGACGCGCTAACCAATTGCGCCACCGAGACATTAGATATTTATTTTGCAAATTATTTATTTTTATCAACCTGGGAGCAACTTTAGCTCTGATTATCAGCCTGTATTGCTGGCGCAGAACTTCACACACTATACCTTCATAGAAGGGAAATGAGAGGGAGGGACTAAAAGAAATTGGTATTATAGGTTTGCATATAACACTGTGGTACGAAAAAAATGCTTATCTTCGTCACTTTCCTATTGTGCAAAGCATTCAAGCTACACCCCATATCGCGACTTGCATACGACTTTGGTAGCAGTTCTCCTCGGACCTCGGATATCCGGACTGTTCCTTGTTCTAAAATTAAATACACAAGACAAGGAATTTAGAGCCGTAGTGAATACCATAGAAAATATATACTATCAGAGTAAGATTTGCAGATTATGTGTATTTATGTGTTATACGAGTATTTAACCCCCTTCGTTCGCAATTTCTAATTATCGGCAAATCTCTACTCGAACCAGAGGTCCTACGGATGTCTAATCCCAGGTACATTGGTAGATGGAGTGGAGCCCCTTGGATATACTAGATACTTATAATTCCCGGTATCAAGCCACCTAATCACTTAGGTCAACAGGCTTACAGTTGACTTCTGAGCAAGCAGTCAATTAGTTAGGTGGTGTATATATATAGCGAAGTCAGAACTATATGCTGGAAACTATTCCCCACCAAACGCCGGCTAATGCTCCAATCCCATATAAGAACCTGATATTGAATAATTAGACTGTCAGTGAAGACAAGCGTCTCCCTGCTCACTTTACAAAGGCCCATTAATACCCCTCTACTAAGACGGATAGTTACTCTGGGTTGTACTGCAATACATCCTACCTAAAGCAACAAGACACCAAGTGATGTAGTTCTTCTCTTCATGCCTACTACATGTCACTCCACCCCCACCTGCACAGAGAATGATGCAGCTATTGTAAAAATTAGAAAAAGCCATTGGCCTGTTACTTGATATCTTACACCATCACTATTGCAGAAGTAGTCAGTCAAATCTTACACAATCTACCACGCCATATCAAACAAACATGTACATACCTAGCGCATCTGAACAATAACCTCCGACCAATGACCAACAGAAAAGGATTGCAGAAGTTTCAAAGTAAAAATATAAAATACACAAGGCAAATGAACCGAAGAGTCGGCAACCAGGTTCTGGGTGGGGGGGCAGAAACAAAGTAGCTCCGAAATGCTCTTCCGGATATTCTTTTGATGAAATAATGAAGGAAAAAAATGTAAAAAAGATAACCGTCCCAGGTGAGGATTGAACTCACAACCTCCTGATTAACAGTCAGACGCGCTAACCAATTGCGCCACCGAGACGATGGTATATGTTCCTTCTATTATATTTTGTACTATAAATCAAGACATTTTTATAAGAAGAAACATGCGCCTAGTATAACAAAGTAGTCATATACAAGTTATACGTAGGGCTACTAGGTATTGTTATAATTGTGAATCTTGTTACCTCAAGTTTGATGAACCCCATCTGTAGATTACAATAGAAATGTCAAATATATACTGAGGTGCTATACCATCCAAAGGCAGTACTCTACAGACTACAGTAATCTGAATATCGCGTAGAACCACCTCGCTACAATGAACCAGATGCAGAAGACAATCTCTTTTTTTACGTTGAAGGCCCTGCATTCTCTCACCGAGTATCTACCGCTCATGAGCGTTGGTATGTGTGGCAATCCGATTGTATACATTTTTATTGACTTCTTACAAGTTTCTATCCCAGCAACTGCTGTTTAACATTGAGCAGCAGAAATCTCGTATTCGGCCAAGATCGTTTAGAATTACCCGCATGTATCGTGAATGGGAGTTTCAAGTCCTTGAATTTTCACTCTCTTATTCAATGTAGCAGGCTTTAAATTAACATATCGAGGTTTGTCGATTCGGGTGTTTAATAATTGGATTTTGTTAAGCATGTCAATGTGCTTACTACATTGCTTCCGCCATGGCTTTACTCTGTATACTGAATGCTAGGATCTGCTTCGCTTATCGATTTTCAGTATGCTAATCAGCGAGTTGCCCAGGCATACTACTAGATAGAACCCCTACCGTGAACCTATTGGAAACAGGCGCTACTAGATTACTTAATAGTATGGGCATGTCGATTGCGCATCTGTGATAGCATCTAGCTAGAACGTTATCATCAGCCTTGTAGGAATGGCAATTCCACTAAAGATGTAGTCGATATTACAAAGGTCTGGTAACACTAATACTAGGAAGCCAATACCCCATAAAGCCTGTATTGGACATGGAACTCAAGACGGTATTGCTGAATCTGTGTGCCATTCAGTATCATTTTGGTGTTTTGAACTATTATTGAAGAATGTAGAGAATCCAGCTAACTGCAATCATTTGCCATCATGTTAAACGTGGTTCCTATTTCTCAACTCTAGGATGACATGTTTCTATCCCTCTAGCTTATTCTACTTCTGCTCACAAACTTCAAGAATCATCGTAAGGCTATAGTTACTCGGGTCAGTAATGGTCCAAGCTTGCGCGGTTCTTAGGCTTGATATGTCTGTCATTCTTGAAATATATAATTTCGCAAATTATCAACGGCTCGTCTCGGTGGCGCAATTGGTTAGCGCGTCTGACTGTTAATCAGGAGGTTGTGAGTTCAATCCTCACCTGGGACGGTTATCTTTTTGTACTTTTATTACCACGTTTTAAATGCTGGTACTATTTTTGTTTGTTTATATATTATTTCTAATATATATATATATGGAACGCCCATGCTATGGCTATCTAATATCCACACATCTTGCTTCCCCGAATAGTATAGAGGGCTACGGGTATTGGAGTAGGTTTGTGATCCGCCCCCAAGGCTGTCCCGCACGGTCCTTCATGATATCATTATCATTTTCGGGTAGTGCTCCATTCTATCGCTTCCGCAATTCTACTCCTGCTATATATCTAAAGTGCAGAGCCAGTCACTCTACTTATGCTTACGCTGCTACTATACTAGTATGCTAGCTCGGTAGGCTCGAAGTACTTGAGGCGGACCGTATTCTTTTACCAATTGCTTGGAGAAGTGCCCGATGTAACCAAATCTCCTAAAGCGGACTTAAGGTTTAGACGGGTCTACATCCGAAGGTATGCGGTTATTCCTTATCAATGCCCATGCCGAGGGCCGAGTACAATCGTTTAGGACTCTATTATTCATTCCTCGTGTCTTATTGTTTGTCTGCCCCTTCATGAACTTCCCACCTCCCACTTCCTTCCTCTGCTTTACTAGTCCGCCTTTCCTGCCAAGTCCCTAGCTTTGTAGTACAAGTCATTCTCCCCATTTCCCCCCCAGATTTTTCCCCGCACCATTATCATGCCTGTCTCCTCACAGTATCCACCGGTGGACATCCCTAATGTCGACCTCTGGACATTTCTATTCGAGCGCAAGGATAGGAATTTCCCAGATGATAATAGTATGCCCGCCCCTTTCCCTGCCTTTTTTTTTTTTTTTTTTTTTTTTTTTTTTTTTTTCTTTTTTTTTTTTTTTTTTTTTTTTTTTTTTTTTTAGCTCTCTCCTTGGCCAGCGCCCCATCTGCTGTGAATTCGGAAGCTAACATGTTTCGTCAGTCATTTATCAGGATGCCGACACACAACGTTTCTACACTTACAAGGCCCTGAAAGATGCGGCCCTTGCCTTTGGTCAAGGGCTGAAGGCTGTTTACGACTGGCGTAAGGGGGATGTCTTGGCGTTGTTCACTCCCAACAGCATTGACACCCCAGTGGTAATGTGGGGAGCTCATTGGGCCGGAGGCGTCGTATCCCCGGCAAACCCAGCATATACAACCGAAGAATTGGCCTACCAGCTGAAGAACTCGGGGGCGAAGGCGGTAATCACGCAGGTTCCTCAGTTGTCGGTAGTAAGGGCGGCCGCCAAGCAAGCAAACATCCCAGAGGACCGCATCATCCTCATTGGAGACCAGCGTGACCCGGAAGCCAAGTTCAAACATTTTACGTCTATCCGAAACATTTCGGGGGCAACCAGGTATCGCAAAACCAAGATCAATCCTGATAAGGACCTATCATTCTTGGTTTATTCGTCGGGTACCACAGGTATTCCTAAAGGCGTCATGCTCTCCCACCGGAATATCATCGCCAACTCTCTTCAGTTGGCTGCCGGAGAAGCTGGTCATCTGACCTGGAATGGCGGCGCCGACGGAAAGGGAGACCGGGTACTGGCGTTCCTGCCATTCTTCCATATTTACGGTAAGTTCGGTCACTGCTTTGATATATATTTTCTCCCAAGGTACTGACAGACTGGTTACTAGGCTTGACCTGTCTTGTGCACCAAACATTGTATCAAGGGTACAGACTTGTGGTGATGCAGAAGTTTGATATTGAAAAATGGTGTGCCCATGTTCAGAACTACCGTATCACGTTTAGCTACGTCGTGCCTCCAGTAGTTTTACTGTTGAGCAAACACCCCATAGTTGAAAAATATGACCTCTCTACTCTCCGCATGATGAACTCGGGTGCTGCCCCACTCACGCGCGAACTTGTGGAGGCCGTGTATGCACGGATCAAATGTGGTATCAAGCAGGGCTATGGTCTCAGTGAGACTAGTCCTACTACCCATACTCAGCCCTGGGAGGAATGGCGGACAAGTATCGGATCTGTCGGAAAACTGCTGCCGAACATGGAAGCCAAGTACATGACCATGCCTGAAGATGAATCGGAGCCGCGCGAGGTATCAGCAGGCGAGGTAGGTGAGCTGTATATGAAGGGCCCCAACATCTTCCAAGGGTACCACAACAACCCAGCTGCAACCACCGATTCTCTTACCGACGGATGGTTCCGCACTGGAGATGTAGGATACCAAGACAAGGACGGAAACTTCTACATCACGGACCGTGTCAAGGAGCTCATTAAGTACAAGGGCTTCCAGGTGGCCCCGGCAGAGCTAGAAGGTATCCTTGTGGACCATGAGGCAATCGATGATGTCGCCGTTATTGGTATTGAAAGCGAGGCCCACGGCACTGAAGTGCCGCTCGCTTACGTTGTGCGGAGTGCGAAGAGCAATGCTTCAGGCGTCAGCGCAGAGCAAGAGGCAGCTAACATCATCAAATGGCTGGATGGCAAGGTCGCATATCATAAGCGACTGCGTGGTGGAGTACGTTTTGTGGACGCAATCCCCAAGAGCGTGAGCGGAAAGATTTTGCGGAGGGTTCTCAAGAAGCAAGCCAAGGATGAGGCCGCAGGCCCCAAGGCCAAGCTGTAATTGGGGTAGATCCAGTGGTGATACGAGTGGTTATGATGTATATACCAATTCTTGCATATCTAGTATATAGTAGATGCCCGAGAAATCATTAGGCTATCTGGATATGATCTAAAAGCCACGTTGAAAGTAGACTATCTTAGATATATATTGTCAATGTTTGTAGCACCACGGATGTCATTTTACGGGAAAAACCGCGTCACCATCGCATCCACGTTCTCTCCTTCAACGACGTCCACCTTCTCCCTAACTACCCGTTCCACCGCATCATCAATCGGCTCATCACCGTTGATCAAATCATACCAACCGTTTGTATCAGAACGGGCAAGCAGCCGATCTGCCACAATCGCCACATCCTCCCTGGTCACATTACCTCGTCCGTCTGTTTTACCCAACTGCACCTTTCCGGTGGCCGGCTCATCAGTCAGAGTACCTGGACGCAGACAAATGGCCTGGAAGGGAGAGGACTGGCCCTGCTTTCGCCGAGCCGCAATCGCAGTCAGGTACTCATCCGCCTCCAGCTTAGCCTTCGCATACGCGGGGAGAACGTTGTGAAATACGTTCTGAATAGCCCCCCAGCTGTCATCGGACATCCAGCTTGGCTGGACCCGTCGGCTACCAATCCAGGAGACGAGGAGGAACTTGGTCACACGAGGGGAGGCAAACGAGGCAGAGATGAAATGTTTGGCGGCACGTTCGTCAATGGCAAACGTCCGCTCGGGACCACCTTTACCGCCGGCGCCTTTTGGTTTGCACGTTAGTCTCGAGTTTGTCAAAGAATAGTAGTATATTACAGTGTATTTGGTGGGTGGGCACATCAAGCGGGGTAAGTTGAATATATCTTTCGCATACCGGCTGACCATACTACATAATCCGGGGACACTGTATCGATGACCTTCTTTGCGTCTTCAACACTCTTGATCTCATCCAGACTGGAAAGGAGAACGCTCAGTTTGCCCTTTGCGCCTCTGCCACGCGCGAGAATCTCATTCTCATGTTCTGGATTGCGGATCACGCTGGTGACATTCCAGCCACGATTGAGAAGAAGTGGGGTTAAATAAAGGGCAACTTTGCCGTGGCCGCCGAGGAGAAGGACCTGCATGATTCGTATTTATCCTGCTAGTTGGTGCAATGTTATTTTCAAACTATTTTAGGATGATATCGCTCGGTGTTTATGTTCGGTGAGGGGCAGTGTCGGTGCGCCTCAAGTTAGTTGTTGAGATGCATTAATAATGAATGTCGTCATTTCAAGATTGCTGCCTCAGGTATCGAGAACGCGATGTCTCAGTTTCCTAGGGATAAAAATCATCCCTGGGAGGGTCATTATTGATTGATCTCCTGATGCCCCATACATGTGTCTATGCCTCCCCGCGTCAATTCAGGTGAAACTTATTGCCTCTTACCCCTTGACGCTTCCATGTTTCTTCAACTCTTAATTCTCATGCATCGCCCTTTTAACTTTGCGAATTTAGACAAATGCCTTGTGTATTAGTTAAACTTTGCAAAAAAAACAGAGAAAGGTCATCAAAAGCTCTCACGCAATTAAAGAAAGGGCAAAATTAAAAATATAAAATAAAATAAAATAAAATAATTACCATCGACGACGTAACTTTTCAAGTTTAATTATTGATTGATCTCTCGTATCCCACCATAACCTAATTTGAAACACCGAGCTTCGGTTATTGACCGGGGAAAACAGGACCACACATCCAAAGTTTTGATCTCACCGTCGAATATGGATCTGAATTTCTAGACGGAGTGGGGGATAAGTCCCATCCATCACGCTTTGCTCTCATGGGCGGGGGAAGATTATTGGAAAGGGTTCTAGACTTCTTCATTTTTTTTTTAAAAAAAATTTTGTATTATTTCATTGCTCATTAAACTTTTGTAATCTTCTTCCGTTGGCTCTGGGGGAGGAGGAAAATAGATTAAATTGTGATTCTGGAAGCTGGTCGACTCGTAGCGAATGTCAGCAAATGCCACTGGTTGGGGATTAGTCTTAATTTTCGATTTGATTAATCGAAGGTTTGAAGGGGGGGAAAGATGAGTGTGATATGATAATGGAGTCCCCCGTCTCCGATCTTGAAGTCTCGATCGGGATTCTACCCATGCTTCCGTCTCGATCTTGGTACTTCCTTTTTCATGTTGGCGTATCCTTAGAACATGGTGTTATTGACCGGGGGTGTTTGTGGCTGACCTGAGCTCCATACAGAGGGAAAAAGAGGTTTAGCAACTTTGTTCCTTCTAAGGTGGAGATGGTATGGTTCTGTATTAAATGAGACGGCGCCAGTTTAGGGCTACTAAACGTACCCGTTGCCCCATTCAAGCCTAGTCAGGGGCATGGATGACAGAAATTTGGTTCGCCAAAGGGTTCTAGTGTGTCTTGGGGGAGGATAGTATTGGCTGACTTCATTGAATAGGCCTAAGCTACTACTAGTAACTAATCTACTGGCGTGCCGTATATCGGCACATGTGGTACTTCGAGAAACTTTTTGAATACCTCCTCCGTACGGAGTAGTACTACTTTGTTTTCTTTTCTTTCCTTTTTTTTTTTTTTTTTTTATATATAAAAGTTTTTTTTTTTTTTTTTTTTTTTTTTTTAACTTAGTCCTCATACGGAAGGCAGCGAGCGTGTTTAATAACTGCCGGTCCTAAGGTCCAAGGATATCACTTCGACGTGATGGAGCTGTAATTTATCGAGGCGGTATGTATGAACTAAAAGTCTTAAGCACCGTCGGACAAGGGGATGCAACCCCAGGAAGTCACTGCTACGTACTGTGTTGTATGGCACTAAAATTATATGTTCTGTAGTATAGCTTCACGGTCCTCATCGTCTGTTTCATCTGCCCGTTCTTCGAGGACGGGCCGTGTGGTGGTGAGGCTTCGATTTCGAGGCGGTAAGCTGAGGATAGGGCCAAGGGAACCCCCCCAAAAAATAACTAATACTTCTTCGGAGTCAAACCGTTGGGTATAGGTAAGCTCCGTGACAACCCGATGACAAGCGGTCTAAGAGTTAGCCGGAATTCGTCGTTTGTAGGAACATGGCTTTTCTAATTATATACCGTTCCCATGGCCTCGCTCAGCAATTCGAGATTGTCGCTTACATAGTATAGTGTGTATAACTAGTTACTATATTTACTCGCTGTTACTGAGTCCTTCCCCTCTTTTTAAGACAAAAATGCCTTCCAAGGATGCATGATACCCATGCAACAAGCTCCACCATGATCTTTGACAGTCCCGTCCCGAGCCACAGGGAAGGCGCGATATGCATAAACATTACCATGTGTGCCGGATGAAGCAGGATGAAACAATGCCTGGCTCTGGATCTACCTCGGGTAGGAAATATGCGTACATCATATTACTCCTCCGTAGACAACGAATGACCCGATAATCCTAACTGAATAGTTAGTACCTTATATCCCGAGCACGTGAGACATCGATGGCACCATAACAAGTCGATCCCATCCAGGGTTTATTTATTTATTTAATGTATACCCCCTTTCACACCGGCCCGATCCATGTAAATCTAATATATTGTACATACTAGATGCCTATGATCCTAGTCGGCCTCGGAAATTGATACCCGCCTCGCTGCACAGGGGATGGGGCCGCATCCGCTGCTGCATCTAGCCCACCGAAAACATTCCGGAAAGCATCCCTTGGCTGCTGCCAGCCTCAGCCAGGAATGGTTGGAATAGGCGAAAGTCCTGCTATCTGGATGATGCCAGTCCAACAGACGACGTATGCATGTGTTTTTGTTGGTTGGGTTGGTAAAAGGAGGGGGGACAACATGACATAGCTTGATGTGGTCGCCTTGAGGGGTACGTATATGCAAACCTTCCTCTCAGATGGATACTATTACTATGCTTAGTAGCTTCGCCTGGGGGAACCACGGCCATGGCGGGTGACATTGCCTAATCTTGCATAATCTTCCTCAACATCTGGGTGGAGGCACTCGAAATTAGTATCGGTCCTAGCTCTAACGTGGATACCCGTGATGTGTTTGATTCAGTACTCTGCTCCGTAGAGTCTAAAGAATGAGGTTGATCGAAGGCAAAAAATTGAGGAAGTACGTGGGGTGTTTCATCTCGTTGGACTGCTGGACCGATATTCGGTTTTGTGTAGATAGAATAAATGGGTTTTGTTTTTCATGTCAGATGGAGAGGTACGACTGCAGACTAAGGAGGCGCCCCCAAACGCGATAGATTAAATCGTGTATATAAATAGAGAGGCTTATACTCCGTAGATCTGCTGTATATCGGTTTCCAGATAGCCTACTAGCTCTGCGGCATGGGAGTTGGCAAAACTTCCTGGGGAAATGGACGAAAGAAAAAAAAAAAAAAAAAGAGACCGAGAGACACGCATTGGCCAATGGTGGATAACAATCCTATAGAGTCGATTGAACGCTGTATAAAATATGTATTATAAGGTGGACAGAGTGAAACCGTATTCATGATTTCAAAATGCTAGACAGTGCACGACGAAGCTAACGGTCTTAGCTGCATGTTGATTCTGCAACCATCATTTCATGGCCCACAAATCACCCCTCAGATAAGCGGAGGGGCCATATTATCGAGGTAGGACGATTCGGCTCAGGATGACACCTGCTAATATTTTCTCTGTCAATGCTCCAATGGATATCTGTCCGACGTTGGACTGGTAGGATTGAGAACTCCAGATTTCGAGTGAATGGGGAGGGTTGAGTTGCATCACGGCTAATTCTCTTTAGGTAATCTCAACGGCTGCCAGTTATTCCAGCAGGATGACTGTTGTGACTGTTTGCTGTCACTAGCGTCTAAACTGATGCTAGTCAAGGCTTGGTTAGTGAACCTGAAAGCCTCTTCCCCTGCCAACGATTCATGTTTCTCTGCCCTGGGCCCACCGGTAGGTACGGGTCAATTCCCCAATTTTGTTTTTATTTATTTTTGATTTCCTTTTTTTTTCTTTTCTCCCCCTTGGCTCTTTGCCTTTTCGCTGAGTCAGGTTTTTCTTGGCTGTCTAATACTTTGAACTTTCTAATCTCTTCTCCTGGTGTCTAGGCTTGCCGATGACTCTATGGAGCAGGGTCGTCGCGGTAATCTGGTACGCTTGTTGGCTTCGTGGAGTCTGGCGGGCTTCCCAGCTCGATTTGGAAATTTGCCGTCTTTAAGTACTCTCAGATAAAAAAATCCCTTCCAGGGCTGGAGGATGACTTACAGAATTGGGAGATTTTTGATTTTCCCTTCCCATATACGACCTTTTTCTATATTTGTATTGAATTTACCGGCCAGAGCTAACACACCACGACTACAATATCTTCCAACTTGACAAGTCATTGTCGTGAACCCTCGAACCTGATCGAATCCAATATAGTACTCTGTACAAGCCTTGAGTTTCCCTGTCCTTCAGCCGCTCGCATAATCCCGCGTCGCCCAGGATCGTAAGCCGGAGATTAACATCGGGTATTTCTGTAGGTATTGCGTTTACATGCTATCAAAACAAAGAAGGTGCTCCGATATAGCCTGACAGTATTCAGCTAACTTCCCGCTTCGAACGCACCCCATGCTTGGAATTAAAAAGTAAAAATAAAATAAGAATATCAGGAAAAAAAAAAAAAAAAAA
>ML736178.1:111796-253742 GCA_009193595.1 Aspergillus bertholletiae
AAAAAAAAAAAAAAAAAAAGAAAGAAAGCAAGCAAGTATAGATGTCAAGATGACGTCTTTCATTACCTACGCAAAACTTGATTGCGAGTACACAATGAGGCTTGCCAGGCTAGTTCGGCGACGGAGCAAAATAAAAAGAGCCCATGTATTAATTAGCCAGACTACCACCCTACGAATATTAATCAAGTAATGGTGAAAAACGGCAATGAGATGATCACCCCCGCTCGTCCAAATTTCCGGAACCCATCTAGCGCTAGGAGAGCATTATCACGGCGACAGGTCACAATTATTGAAACCATTGATGAGTTATCTCGCTTGGCCTCAGCCGATCAACTCATTCTAACTATCCATTGAACCTCCTTTCTTCCATGTAGGATTCTCTAACGGACTCCCCTTGAAGGGAGTGTGTATGATCGACCGCTCACGAGTAGCCTCCCCCTTTCATCACTCCCCACCTTGGGCGTGCTCTATACAAACCGATTCCACGGTCCTGTGAACGCCAACGGCATCTTGTGGCTCAGACCTCAGCCCAGATCGATCCACATCCCGTGATACGAGAGATCGAACTACCTGCACTAATAGATGGCAGATATGAGAATTGTAATTCGCTGGACTTGAACACGAGTCAAATACTACCTAGGAGGAAAGGTCACAACAAAGGGAGGGACTCAACGTGCGATTGCACAGGAGTGAGTAGGTACACCGTATATATCAAACCAGGGCTTGTGTCTCCAGGACTCCCTTAATCCTACTAACCATACTTCCGTACAGAGGTACGAGGAGTACAGTATGGTACCCGAAATGATCCCGGTCCGTTCTGTTGGATCCGATTCGTGGTTCATGCAGGTGGGGTCTGCAAGGGGTACTGGGTCTGAGGTACCGTACGGTAACCGAAAGAACAACCATGGTTTCTGTGACACTTTATTATTTAATTCATTATTTTTTTTCCTTCCCTGACTATACTACTTGTGGCGAGGAGTTAAAGGCGAAATCCTCACCATCTTCTGAGTCCTATTGACGTATCATGCTGGGAATATCATCAGTTCTCAATAGTTTTCTTTCTTTTTTTTGCTTCATTGGCGTATGAATTCCTTGCTCAATCGACACTGAAAACCAGACAGAATTCTCCCGACCATTAATAGTGACATTAATTAAATATCATCAGAATTAAAAGTGTCGATCGTCTTTCAAGACTTTCCTGGCGGCCCCATTGGATCCAATAATCCGAACCATTTCATACGGAGTAAGTTACTAGTTAGTAACAATCCACTGTCTAAGGCACCAATTCCCGACTCAGCTGTCCTCCGTACATGGAGCTCATGTCCTTGTCCCAATTTAAAAAAAAAAAAAAAAAAAAAAAAAAAAAAAAAAAAAAAAAAAAAAAAAGAAATAAGGAAAAAAAGAAAAAAAAAAGAAAAAGAAACAGAGACAATCCCCCGACGATCGAATCCAGATCCCTTCTTTCCATTCATTCATTAGCTCCAGTTTTCTTTCCTCTCGCGTCGCTTTTTACTTCCTCTTTTTTTTTTTTGAGGCCACACTGTCCTTCATTTTCTCCAGTTCGTCCCTCTGGACTGTTTAACATTCTGCTCAACACCTTAGTTGGTGGTTTCGCTCTCTAAATATTTACCCAGCCATTCATTCTCAGCAACGGCGAGTCATTCGTTCTTTGGATCCGCCATTGGACGCCAACCTTCACATCCATTTTGGCATTCCGCGCCCACTTGTCTATACTGCAGCCACATTCCACCATTTCATGCAGACGGTTGGTGTCTCCAACCTGACCGGTATTATCAGATATCTTAAGGCCACCTTTAGCCCTCTGGATCAATTCCTTGTCAATTCTGCAAGTCACGCCCCATCATTGGCATTTCGTCGAACCACGCCGCGGTTCCTTGGCGCTCTGCGGAGCAGCTTCGTCACTCTAGGGGATGAGTCCATGACCCCAACCTTGTGATACTCCCATACGTTCTACCTGGCGGATTGATCGATATCATAAAGCTGCTCGTTTGCCGTTTGCGAACGTTCTGTCCATTCGCGTTTCAGTAAGTCGCCGAATCTGATTGATCGATTCATGCCGCCCTCTTGTGGCGACGACCCATAGTTCCAGTGACATATGATTCTGACTCGTAAGATTGACCTAGTATCAGAGGAATACATGCATCGACCTGATTTGTAACCCTTTTACGTGGCGATCCCCCAAGAACCATCGATACTACGTTTGATCGACCGTCTGTGCAACTGTCCATACTACCAGTTACAAATTATCCTTAATTTCGCATTACCCCTTCAACAAATATCACCATGAACCGATTCCGCAAGACCAAGAAGGAGAAGACGAAGGAGGATACGGAGGCTATTGAGAACACCCACAATTTACTCACCTCCAAGTTGTCCAAGCGCAGCAAGAAGGATGAACCCGAAGAAAAGCTCGACCTCGATCTATCGAATGCCTTACCATCTAACGATGACTTCCGCACGAGTCTACTCATGCCAAAACTATCGGCGCGATTTAGCATGTTAAGGGAACAAGACGACCCGGCCTCGATTATCGGCAAGGCAAGTGACGATAGTGTCTTGTTTCCTAAGCGCGCCTCCCGATTGAACCTCTTCGGTCATAATCCAAACCTGCTAGCAGATATCGATGAGGTGTCTACAGATGGCAGTCGGCCGTCTTTTAGCCTCGGCCGTGACTCATTCGCCTCGGCGGGTGATGGTTATGGCACCGATGATGACCGCTCACAGAAGGAGAGCATTATGAGTAGAGCTCGCCGAGCTGAAGGCAACAATCTGTTTGGCGGACGCCAAAAAGTCTATAAGATTCCTGCCAAGGCATCGTCAGCTGTATCCGTCGCAGCGGATGCTGGACAGATGGGAGGACGTGCGGTCTATGACCATGATTTATCTTTGTCCACTTTCCAACGACTGAGGCTGAAAGAAAAGGAAGAACAATCTGCGATCGAGGAAGCTCACCAAGATAATTCTGCTGCGGAGTCGGAGGACGCCCTGTCTAGCATTTCTTCCGCTAAGAGGACTACGTTATCCTCAACAACCTCGGGCCCAATTGCCAATGGCCGTACGTCCACAGCAGCTAGTTCCATCGACGAGCAGTCATTCACAGGGTCGCTATCCCAAGAAAGCCTAGCTCCATTCTCCAAACCATCCGTACCTGCAATGGCTCCTGAGCGGGGCTCTGTCAAATCACGGCGCCTCTATGGTCAGGGTCTAGCACAGTCCGCCCAAAATCAGCAAAATTCCACACTTAATCGGTTGGAGAGCCTTACCCGTCAGCGAGCAGGGACTCCGGAAATGCCTCGTCTCAACCGGAGCTTCTCCAGAAGCGCCACTAGCCTGCGTGATAGGATACAAAGGCTCCCGCTAGCCGAGCCAGCAATTGCTACGCTTCGCCCTGTCAGTCCGGCACCATCGTCAACATCGCCCACGCAGCAACTCGGCGAAACCAATGCCAAAGAACAGAGACCCCATGATGCCCCCCCAAATGGTGGGCTCCCTCCGCTAAGCCCCCCAGTCAGCGAACGTGAGGACGGCCTCCCATTGATGGCCGCTTTGCAGCCGGAAGACCATGGCAAAGCTACAGCTCTTGGGCTATTCAACAAACCTAGAACTCAATACGATGAAAATCAATTTACTCAACGTCAACTTCAGATGCACGAGGGACGGAGCACGCCGCCATTGTCGCGGCCTTCACCACCTAATCGAGCTTTTTCCCAAGAAAATACCGGACGTCCTAGAGGTCTCTCGAACACAAGCTACCGGCCACGAACTGGTTCTGTAACCTCTCACTATAGCGAAGCTCAACGCCCAGGTAGTCGATCCGCTGCCCCGAGTGTCTACGAATCCCCTCGTAGAAGCACCAACTGTACTTTTTTCGCCAACATGAGCCCTAGCGACTCTGAAGATGAAGAAGCCGAGGCTGTGCTTGAGTTGGCCAATGGAGTAATCACAGACGACTTTGTGCATCCTGCACTTCGGTCCGAAATACCCCCAAAGCCGCTTACACCCACAGGCGAAGGAGTGCGCGAAGAGCAAAGCCCCTTGCCTGAAGTGCGGTTTTCAGACTTGGGAGATTTGAAACCCATAGCCGAAAACGATACTGCTGAAAAGGCCTTCAATGATGGGAATATCGTCCCCGAGAAGCCCGATTCGCCCACCCTGGGACCCTCGGGCTTGGGCCTGAGTGGCTTAGTTCGTACCCACCTGCGGCACGACAGTGACAGATCGTCCATCTTCCCACCACCCTCTCCTGGTCTTCCACCAAAACTGAGTAGCGAGAAGCAGAGGGAATCTCTTACAAAGGAACCCGACACGAACAATTCTGCACCACAGGAACATGAAGCGCCTAGAAAACATGTCGACCCATCAGAGCTTCTCAACGGCTCTTCCTGGCAAGGCGAGCTAGTGGCTAGACACAGGCGTCAAGCAAGCACTGAAACACAGAGAGAGCGCGAAGAGTTCGAGATCGAACTGGCGGAGAGACGGAGGAAGGTGCAAGAGAAGTTGAAGGGCATGGCAGAAAATGAAAGCAGATCAGCTAGCCCTGTCTCGGGCCGCCAAACCCCCGAGTATACCCAAGTCAAGCCCGGAAATGCATTTTCGCTACTGAAGAATAAGTCCGGAAAGCACGGTTTGTTCGGTAGACAGGACCCAAGAAACCCGAAGATGCTCGGCCTGGGTAATGCTTCTACTCCGACATTGACATCCGATGACCAATGGCGCGAGGAGGAAGAAAGGCCATCATTCAGCTTTGGGAAACACTCTAACTCAAGCTCTCCCCACGTCTCCTCCGAGCGTTCCATACGGTCTCGGATGGCGGCTTTCAGCCGCAGCAGCCAAGAAAACTCCCGCGAATCGAGCCGTAGCCGTGGAGCATCACCACATTCAAGCCTCGGATCCAGGCGGGATCGCTCGACCTCCGACGCTTCTGGTCGCTCCAAGAGTCGCACTCGCCGGGAGAGGGATGATCTCGGAACTCTAGAGGAGTCTAATCATTCATTCCCAGACTTTGACCAGCGTGGCCTGACATCTGTGGCTTCTTCCACTCGCCCATCTGTGGAGGTCAATGATGCATACACGTACGATCGGTGCTCATCTGCTGCATCTGGAAGATATCGCAGCGGCAGTCGGTCTGGGACACCAAGCTTTGTTGAACGACCACTCCATCCGCCTGCGCTTAACCCACAGATGATCGGTGCCCCGCCGCGACCTTCGCCTATTGCCCCTTACTCTGCCAATGCTACCCCACCGTTGTACGACATCTCTCCTGATCCATCTTCAAGCTCGGCATCTACTTCGACAACCAGCCTCCCTCAGCGAGCTCCTGGGAATACCGGGGGTCTCCAAAAGCGTCCTATCGACAAATACCAGATTTCTGAGCCCACTTTCGTGTCCACCACCTCAAACGTTCCAACTGTCGGCCTTCCGCCTGGAGCGAGCCTGAGCAATGGCATGACAACACCTCCAGTTCCTCCCATGAACCCACGTCGTCGCCGTCAAACCACCACCCAAACTATCCTCGGTGCGATCAGAGGCGATAAATACGACTCACAGTACGCTCCATCTCAATACGCGCCATCCCAATACGTTCCATCCCAATACGCCCCCTCCCAGTATGCTCCATCTCAGTACGCTCCATCTCAGTACGCTCCATCTCAGTACGCTCCATCGACAACCGGAAGTGCTGCGGAAGAATATAGCACATTTTCCGACGAGGGTGAAAGGCGGCCTAGGACCCGAAACAGGCTACGTAAAACTTCCAGTGAAGGCGGAGATCTGAACGCCAAAGCGAGGCATCAGCTTATGTCTGGCCCGCCACCAGCTATGCCAGCACACCCACCGCCTCAAGTTCCCCTGGATGGAGGCATGTTCTAAACAATAGTCACATGCTGGCTACATTCTCTCTTTCTCTCACACACAACCACACACACGCTCTCGCTCTCTCTTACTACTCCCTACTTTCCTCATAACATCTTCCCTTTCCCCCGGGTTACATGTAATACTCGACTTTGCCGATCCTTCTTCTTTTTCATTTATGTCAACTCTCGATACCTTCTCTTGATTACCATATTTGCTCATGATGATATACCAACTGCGTTATGTTGAGCGGACAGGACTGTCTTTCATTTGACTTTGATATCTGAGCCATATTCTTTCTTTCTACCATAGCATTTCCTTCTTTTTTCTATGCATTATTACAAAGTATCTAGATAGGTCAATAAAAAGTGATCTAAATATATAATACCTTGCCTCCCTGGATATGGGGTTAGTTGGTTTAATGGCTATTCCTATTCGTGTGAACTAGACTTGTAATGACTAGCACGGCTTGAAGGACTATTCACAGTGCAATTGCTGATTTTCTTTCATCACTATCAAACTGGTGAATGCGATTCTTAGCATTCTGTATTTGTATCATTGGTGTGGAACAAGGTATGGTGTATTAGTGCCCCCTACTGTCACTTATTTGAGTAGAGAAAGACAGAAAGAAAAGGCATTATTCTATTTTACGTTTTGTTTCCATTCACTGAATATCATTATTACTTCTTCAGTTAGTTAACTATGTCTTTAATGTTAACAAGTCCTGTCATGTGTACAAGGCTTGTCACGTGGAATGTGAGAGCCCTCATACTGTTTTTTGATATGGAGTGATTGCTGAGGAAGTATTGGTGTTTTGAATATACTTCATTATATATGCATAGTACTACTCTCTAAACCCCGGTTTTCACACTATGGCTCATGAGAATAGATAATACACTCCATAGATGAAATTATCACTAGTCTGTAGGTTACTTTTGAGACCAGCTCTAAGCTCATTTCATATGTAGGCAGTAAACTGTAAGTAGCATGACCTGTTCAAGGAATTCCCAGTGCATTCTTATTTCTGAAAGAAGAAACAACACAGTCGTCAAGGAAACACACCTAAATGAAAATAACAGCAGACAGACAACATCCCTCTCCTTTTTGTATCCTCCCTTGTAATGTTGATCTACCTGTTCATATTCACACCGTCTCATCTCTGAACCCCTTCACACTCTCATCTGAGTTTCTTGAGAAAGCATTAAGGACTCAACTACCTCTTGTCTTTCTCGGAGTTGTGATTGGATACTAAGGCCGAAGACGAAGATGACAGACCCGGAGAGAAGAAGTTCCTTTTGCACTTCCGAGTTGCCGTCTGTTGTCATGTCTTTTGATTCCGTATTTGAAATCATGCGTGTGGGTCTTAGCTCTGAAGACGAACGCTCTATTCGTAGAGCTAGCTCATCGGGACCTGCATTCAAAATGGTAGAGACACAGGTGGATAGCTCTACTGAGCGACAGGAGGCTCAACAGGCTCGAAAGAAAGAGAGAAGAAGGCTGAAGAAGAAGCAATTGAAAGAAGACAAGAAAAGGAAAAAAGCGGAAACAAAAAAGGGAAAGGCCATTGACCTGCCTTTGGAGAGCGATAAGGTCGATATCAGCAATGCACATCATCCACCCTCTTACGACGCAGTTATGAGCTCCCAACCTATTGTTGATAAAGCCCCACCCAGCCATAGCGGCTTTACCGGTGGCCCTCTCGAGGAGCCCAATGAAGACACATCTTCAAGTCATACAGTTCGACCCTCAGGCCAGCAGAGGGAGGAACATGAAGAACAGAGTGAATCTTTGTCGATTTGTGATGAGACTAGCCCCATCACCTGCCATTTGCACGGTCGGACTAGATGCCAATTTAACTTTAGCTGTTGTGTTCATACGCCCACTAGTGACTGCAGCTGTTCCCCTAGGTGGTCCTGTTGCTGCACACATCACTCAGGGGATTGCTGCAATTGTGTCTTTGCTTCTAGGTCCTTTCATGTCGATGAACATGCCTCGGAGGCGCCACCAGATGACCTTCGACAGATCTTAGAGCAAGAGACTAAAAAAAGGAATGTAGTGGATGTTGGTGTGGGCAGTAGTAAATGTGAGACTGTCCTATTAATTCAGTCATGCTATCATTTCAGCACTAATCATGAATATCCTATAGCTTCCGAATATCGTACCATCGCGACTGAAATAATTCCCGATAGAATCGACCAACTCTCTGAACACCTGATTCACTGTCTAGAAGCGAGTGAGTTTTCCGACTCTCGAATAATATTGAAATCATCTAAAGGTCTCTTCATGCCCATCGTCTTCAAAACACACAGAGCAGTGGTCAGTCGTAGTAGCTTCATGGCCAATGTCTTGAGGTCATCGATTCAGGAAGAGGGTACCAACGAAATTGTCGCCGTTGGAAATGAGAACTTTTGTATGATCAAAGGCTTTGAATATGCGTTGCAACATTTGTATGGGAGGCCACTCCTAACAGCAGAACAGCTCAGATTGGCGACTTTGTCCAGCTATGGATACTCGGAGAACAATGTGGGAAAAATACAATTCTCACTTACGGCGGCCATGGCAGACCTCGCCCTGTGCTACGCCGCATCGGGGGCCTTCTTTCAACAAGAAGCAGTCATTGAAACGGGTATCAGACTAGCCATTGAGCTAATCGAGTGGGGAACAGTCGAATGTATTCTCTATTTTGGAGTTTGCACGACGAGACCTGCTGTTACCCTCGACCAGACTGCTCCAGCCAATAAGGTTGGAGAATATGACGCAGCAGAAGAGCTGCAAAAATGGGCTCCGCGGCTAGTTAACTCTGCTCTGCAGTTCGTCACTAAGCGCATGAGTAAGGACTTCACGCTGTACACGAAGGCGCAGAGTAAGACTCTGCCGAATCGAATCCCCGAAAGCCTGCAGGGTGTCTCCGGTCCAGTGATCACCAATCCTCGATCGTTTGCGTCTCGCCAGGGAGATAACCCGAACCAAGAGATTGAGGTGCCCTCTGCAATGTTGATCTACCTTCCTCACAAGCAGCTAGCAGAGATGTTCAGGGTCATGGAAGCGCAGGATATATTATCAAGTGACCTCGCCCAGGCGGTAGTAGCAGAGCGCGAGACACGGCGCTTGCAAGCCCTTCGAGCCCTTGCGAAACAAGGTGTCAAAGACAATCTGAGTGCTACCGATGAGGCTCGAGGGCTGGGATATCAAGAAATGGTCACTATTGGAGAAACGCAGGGTCCAGCTATTACTCTCAGTAGAGAGTGGGTTGGGCTAGCTATTGTGGAAGAGACGGTCGCGACGCCCAGAGTCAAACGTGTGGTCAAGAAGCACAAGAAGCATAAGCGTAAGAGGTAAGAGAATGCTGCATTACATTCTCCTACACATAGCCCTCCCACTAACCCAAGCTAACTGTGTTTAGATGAACCTAGTCAAGAGATGCATACACTTTGATGCACAGGACGGTGATTAGAGTGAGAGTCGGGTAGCTGGTAGGATAATGATCATGAAAGAAGGGAAAACACAATTTGAAAGAAGATCTAGCAGAATACTCACGTGGCTTAGAAGGCGGTAAACGAACATATTTTATAGCTGTCTTTACTGTAACATTGAAGTTCTAAATCATAATGGCTTGTGCTTCTGCCACCGGAAACTTTTAGTTGTTTTTACGCACCACTAACTTTTTGTTACTTCTAAAAGTATACAATAAAATCAAAGGCTGGGAGCCACATTAAAATCATGTTGTGTTGATTGTTTATTTATTTATGCATTAATTCATTAGTAGTATAATATCGATGTTAGTTGGAACGCGTTCCTCAGCCACAAAGTTGATATCAGATTTGTTATTCTCTATGAATTGGTAGTATGAAAAGTAATATAGTACTATATAGCTGTCATCAAATTTCTATAGTGCATACTTTATACAGAATCATCATTCAAATAGAAAGGAGTAGCTTTGTATCCATTTCATCTAAATTCTATAATCCGGTGGGACTGCCATTCATTGTAGAACAGTAGCGTAAAGGTGAGAAACATGAGATGCTATTCTTCTTTACGTAACTGTTACAAAAAGAGAGACGTAATATCTTAAGGAAAATATGAATCATCGCCTTCGCCATTCAGAAAAGGTATAAAAAAAGAAAGAAAAGAAAGAAAAGAAAGATCGGGAGTATATTATATACTATCACAGGAGCAGGGAATAGAAGGAAGAAAGTCACTTCGACTCATAGCCACCACTGGGAATAATACTAGTACTAGCTAGTACTGGAGGATGCCGGCACCAATCGTAGCCTACGCTTGGAAACCAATTCTAAGTATAAGCAACTGACCCAAGTAGGAAGAAGCTTCCTGGAACGTCATTCATGAGGGATATATCGTCTATCTATAAACAAATCTAAAGAATCAAAACTATTTATCCAGGCTTCCCAGGCTGTTATACAAGACAGACTCACTCAAATCGACTACATCCACCCCAAAGGACAAACAACGCCTTTCTGTGAGGCAACATGAGCTTAATGGTGCACTGAGGTTTCGCTCTGTTTACTCATGATGGTGGAGGTATGGCAGGGCAGATGCCCGGGAAGGCCTGCTTTCCGCATCTGGTGGTCATGTGCGAGCGGATGCTTAATAGGTAGACTCCAGAACTAGCGGCAGTTTATGACTTGTCGGGGAATCCGAAGTCAACACCGAAGGGAGGGTAGACAAAGCGCTGGAAGGCTTTCCTGGCTGCGAGGTCGTCTGTGTATTTGGCAATGGTAGCCATGTCTGACTCGTCGAGCTGAACCAACTTGCGGTTATCCTCGATACGAGAAGGCGTGACGGACTTGGCGAGAACGGAGGATCCACGGGCAACTGCATTGTATGGTCAGAGAGTGTCATCGAGCTTAAAGGGCCAAAATGTCGGAGGGAATTCTTGTAACATACCGTGCCAGCTGAGAAGAACTGTTGCAGGGGTAACTCCCTTCTTCTTTGCGACCTCTACAATGGGCTCGGCTGTAAATAATGGGCTACCAGTGCTTCCCAGAGGGCTGTAGGCGGTGATATGGATACCCCTTTGCTTGCAGAAGTCAACAATCTCCTGCTGTGGGAGAGAGGGGTGATTCTCGATCTGGTTCACCGCAGGGACCACGGTAGCGTCTGCAAGCAATTTCTCCAGATAAGGCACACTGCAATTAGAGACACCGATGGCCTTGACCTTTTTTGTTGAGAGGAGCTTCTCCATGTTCTTCCATGTTTGGACGTGAGAGTGCGAATGGACGATGTCTCGAGAACCATCTTCATGCTTAGGGAAGAGAGGGTGGTTTCCTAGCAAATTGTTAAGTATAGAACACCATATTGACAAGAGGTATGGTAGAACCAACCATTGGGATTCATGGCCAATGGCCAGTGCATCAAGTACAAATCGACATAGTCCAAGCCCAAGTTCTTCAGGCTCAGGTCCAGAGCCTCTTCAACCCGGCTGTGATAAGTGCACCACAACTTGGTAGTAACGAAAAGATCTTCCCGCTTCACCTTCCCAGAGGCCAGGGCTTCCTTGATGCCCTGTCCGACCTCCTCTTCGTTCTGGTAGCAGAAAGCACCGTCGATGTGCCTGTATCCCACCGAGATGGCGTGGCTAACAGCATTCTGAACCTCTCCGGGGGCGGATTGCCAGGTACCTGTTCAATCAGCATAACCATTACTGCAGTGAGTCGAACTGGAATACCACATACCGAGACCCAATGCGGGGATCTCTGCTCCAGTGTTGAGCTTGAATCGAGTGTCGACAACGGCCATGGTGCAATAGTAGTATGTGTGTAATTGGATATAGATTCTTCACCGATTCTAGAAATCAGGGAACTGAGTATGATTGCGAATTGACTGAGGAAAACAGGAGAAACAAATATGAAGAAGAGAAGGAGGGGTGAGGGGTAGAGGGGGAAAAGAGATTATCAACAAGCCTCGGGGCTCGCTCCGTCAATTCTCCCGCAGAGGAATTCCCCCGAAGTTCCATCAATCACATCGCCCCGTCGGGCTATCTACGCGCGAGCAGTTCAATCCCATACCTCTCTCTTCCCTCTGTAGCCGTAAGTATCTCTTCATTCTAAAGGTATCAGTATCTTCATTTTTTTTTTCCCTAGACAACTATCTCGATCATCTATCTCATCTACTCACTCGTCAAACAGATTGGATTCGATCGGAAAGCGTCACACGGAGCCAATATGACCGTGCATATGCAGCCATCGGAAACCATTTCTCTTTCCAGACGAACTAATACCCTATACCCGATATGATCAATTCATAGGATCCACATTCAGAATTGTACGTGAAGATGGCAGGGCTGGGCATGCTCCAGACCAGACGACCTGATTAGCAATCCGCTGGCTCTTCGCCCATGTGGTGAAACTTAGTTGTTTAACCCGGCAGATCAACGTTGGGGCAAGCAAGCAACTGACCATTGAACAGAACGTTGATTATTATTATTGCTTCAAGGAGGAGCGCAGTGACATCAGGGGCGACCGAAAGGGCAATCGAACGTCTATGTGGCATACCAGAAGAGAAATCTGCCCCGGCGGCCAAAGTTCTCGGCCTTCGGAAACCAATATCCTTGGGTGTCTTAATCACCCCCACAGTCAAGACGGCAGCTCTCCGCCTGTAACAGCGTGTCTTTGGTTGGCTGCAGATCCGTACCTCAGATTTCCCCCGCGTCATGCAGTTGTGGAGAAGATTTCCAGAATCTCTCTCGATCATGCGGAAGCCAGAATCCGATCTACACACAGCGAAGACTTCACAATGGCGCCACCACACCGTCGGATTCTGGGGTGTAATGTGTTAGGGCTTATTCAGCTGGGGTTGTTAGTTAGTCGGATACTGGATTTCTTGTAGATCACGAGGATCTCCCTATAGCACCCTTCCCTTTATATATACGGGTGTGTCTTCCTGGGTTTTGTCTCCCCAGCAGCATTCTTTGATACCCAGATCAGCCTTGATCCAATATTCCCGCAAGAAACACAAGGAACGTCAAAAATAATACACACATATTCCAGTTACAATGGCCCCAGTTGCTGTCGCCCCAGAGACCCCGGTGTTCAACACCAAGCGCGATGGGCAGGCCCTCGAGGAGACCTCCGACGCTATCGACACCGTCAACGTCCTCAAGCAGAATATCAACCAAGATGACAAGGACATCTATGCTGAGTCTGAATTTGACAAGGACAAGGACAAGACCAAGTTCCGTCAGTACGAGGACGCTTGCGACCGTGTCAAGAACTTCTACAAGGAACAGCATACCAAGCAGACTGTTGCCTACAACCTGAAGGCTCGCCACGCCTTCCACTCCAAGACCCGCGCCGAGATGACCATCTGGGAAGCCATGGAGAAGCTCAACACCCTTATCGATGAGTCCGATCCCGACACCAGCCTCTCCCAGATCGAGCACCTTCTTCAGTCCGCCGAGGCTATCCGCCGCGATGGCAAGCCCCGTTGGATGCAGCTCACCGGCCTCATTCACGATCTGGGCAAGCTGCTTTACTTCTTCGATGCCCAAGGCCAGTGGGACGTCGTCGGTGACACCTTCCCCGTCGGCCTCGCTTTCGATGATCGCATCATCTATGGCACCGAGTCCTTCAAGGAGAACCCTGACTATGGCCACGAGATCTACGGCACTAAGTACGGTATCTATAGCCCCGGCTGTGGTCTGGACAAGGTCATGCTCTCCTGGGGTCACGATGAGTATCTCTACCACGTTGTGAAGGACCAGTCCACTCTCCCCGACGAGGCCCTGGCCATCATCCGCTACCACTCCTTCTACCCCTGGCACAACGTCGGTGCATACCAAGAGTTGATGAACGACCATGACAAGGAGATGCTCAAGGCCGTCAAGGCCTTCAACCCGTACGACCTGTACAGCAAGAGTGACGACGTTCCCACTGTCGATGAGCTCAAGGTACGCTTTCTCGATAGGTACCCTTCCAAAATCAAATGAGTATCAGCTAACCCCGCTTGCAGCCCTACTACCTTGAACTTATCGACGAGTTCTTCCCCAACAAAGTCATCAAGTGGTAGATGTGGTTTTAGCGCTTGGAATGTTTTATATTAGAGCCCTTTGTGTTTCCCCCCTTCTTCTTCAGATGTATCTGTTTTGTTCTTGCATTTTTAAAGCGATGATTCACGAAGCACCCAATGAATTATATAGCCCCTTTTTAAATTCTACCAGGGACCAATTCATTCGAAATACCCTTTCCCCTAAGAAAAGAAAACCCCCAGATCAAAATCCAAATTAAGCTTAATTTTTGCCATAACTAATACAACTACACACGCCACCAAAAGAACCTTGAAAGTCAAAATCCTCCTGAAACCAATACAACAAATTCTTCTCTCCAAGAAACCCCTTGCTACAAAAGCACAAGCTACAAAAGACCCTCTCTCCTAGTAAGAGGCTTATCTATCCCCGAATGATGAAGCACTAACCTCTTGGCAGCAAACCTTGTCCTCGGAAACGAGTTCCCGGGGTATGTGTCGGCGATCCAACGTTCAACAAATCAGTGCCTCGGGAAGAACAAGTCATGCTGAAAATTAAACTGTGGACTGTGCTTGCCCCTCCCCGTGGCTTTTTTGGGATGGTTGCATAATTTAGTGTGTATACTAAGTCCACCACACAAGATTTTATTATGGTTATGATTATGATTTTTTTTTTTTTTTTTGAGAATTCGTGACGAAGGACGGGGTTTGGGGTATGTTCTGTCGAAGTGAGAATATTATGGAGCACTCCCTGCGATTTAATTTACAGTCGGATGAAGGTCACTTAGGATTCCTTAGGGATATCATGGTGTTTGTGGGACGGGTTAGCTTACGGAGGAGGCCATTTAGCGAGGATGAGCAGGTAAAATTAATATAAACAGCGAGATATGAAGTCCAATTGGGGTAACCTAGGCATGCCTAGGGGATACCCAACAGACAATGAATACCGAGGAGGGCATAGCCCAAAGGCCCTGGCGCAGACAGGCGGTTCGGGCGAGGAAAAGGACCAGAACGAACACAAAAAGGATAGAGGGGGCTGGTAGAGCCTCTAGGGACAATCTAGAGGCAGTGGCCTAGACCACTGCCTAGACGTAAGTGTCTGTCATAGCCAAATGGCTCTATATGGACGTTAAACTTGATTAAATAAAGAAATAAAATATGAAGTCCAATTCCTGTATTTCTATACTCCTAAAATTGCTCTTTATTTGTCAATCATTAAGTGATGTAATTTAAATTAAGTCGTTAAGCATGCATCTATAACCGAGACTTGTCCAACCGAGTGCCCTCTTCGTCGAAGAAGATCTTCTCGCCGGTGATAAGCGACTCCTGGAGCGCAGCTCCAATGCGAACGGCCTGGACAGCACCGTCGAGTCTGAGTGGGACAGGGCTATCCTCGAGGCAGCAAGCGGTGAACTCATTGGCCTCGGTCACGAAGGCATATTCGAAGCGGTCGTAGTAGTGCTGGGGGATCTCCCGACGGATACCAGTGCTGTCGTAGATGTTGACGAGGTTGAGGGCTGGCTGTGTGTTGACGGCCAGCTTGCCTTGGGTGCCGATAATTTCGGTAGTATCTTCCTGGCCGGCGGCCATCATGCGAGAAGCGTAGAAGTAGGCAATCTTGCCATTGTGAAATTCAACCAAGCCGACGGCATTATCACGGTCGTTGTGCTTGCGCAGGTCCGGCTCAACGGCAGTGATACCCACGGCGGAGACAGACTTGACTTTGCTATCTTGACCAAAGAACCAGAGGGCAAGGTCGATATCGTGGATCGAGCAGTCAACGAAAATACCACCGGAGAACTCGGCATAGGCGACGAAGAATCCGCTGGGGTCTAGCTTGTCACAGGTCTGACTACGCATAACTGACGGCGAGCCAATTGAGCCGGCGCTCATCTTGTCGAAGGCATCCCGGTATGAGGCGTCGAAGCGACGGGAGAATCCGCACATCACCTTGAGATGAGGCTTCTTGGAAGCAGCGTCGAGGACAGATTGGGACTGAGAAAGGATTGTTAGATTCCTAACTACTAATTGATGGGCAAACGGGTGGGAAAGAGAGAAAAAAAAAAAAGGAATGGGGGTTTACATACGACCTCAACACTGGTTGACAAAGGCTTTTCGCACAGAACGTGCTTTTCAGCATCAATGGCTTTGATGGCTTGTTCGGCATGAACAGCGGTGGCCGACGCAACGACTACGGCTTCCAGGCCTTCGTGGCGGAGCATATCATCGTAGTTCTTATACAACCTCACGCCATATGGTTCAAGATGAACCTTGGCCCATTCAAGCTCAGTATCGTCAGGGGAGCTAGCAGCGACTAACTCAGCACGAGGAGTTCGTTGGAGGAAGTTAAGGGCATGACGCTTGCCCATGCGACCGAGGCCAGCACAGCCAATCTTGAGTTTCGTAGCAGCCATGATGAATATGGGAAGGTGAGAGAAGAAAGGGTAGGAGGGCGTGGGTATAGAAAGGGGTGAAAGGATGAGAAGAATAGTTATCGGGAGATGCTAGGTTTCGGAGGAGACGGTGAGAATTTATGCGACCGATCGGAAATCGTGGCGATTTGGAGGCAGCGCCGATTTACTTGTTTCCCTTGCACTCGGGATTCAAAAGGGAAAGCCGAAGACCAATTGGCGAATACGGAGGAAGAGAGCGTCCAGTAGAATGAATGAGGAGGAGTAGCTATAACTCGCTAAGTCAAAGACTGGAGCATGGAAAGCCAATTGCCCCATTGTAGTTGTCCATCACCGCTGTTACCCCGGAATCCAGACTCGCAGCCCTGGTCGGAAAAGGAGTTCCTGGGGCTCCATCGTGAGGAGGACCCCACAGTACGAAATCCGATTGTTTACCCTCAAATGAGAATAATAGCAAATGTGGGAAAGAGGGAAATTATGGGTTAGGGCGAAGAAGGAAAAGTGCATCAATAACTGTTTCTACACAGGCAATTTTGGTGGTGGGGATTGAAAGGTTGGGGAAATTTGGACCTGGGGTAAGAAACTAAGACTCCGCAACCTTTCCCTGTTCCCCCCATATTTATTCTCACCTTCTATCTAATACATCGATTTGCTTATGATTTAAATATTAAGTACTCTCTATAACAACATCCGGTGTAGTGTAACGGCTATCATACCTGTCTTTCACACAGGAGATCGGGGTTCGATTCCCCGCACCGGAATATTTCTTTTTTCGTTTGTATTTTTTCTCACGACACTTGCTTGCATATTTCTAAAAGATGATGGACTTCAAGAGAGAGAGATATATATATGGATATACTCGAGTCGGTCTTCCGTCATCTAAACTATAGCAACCTACATTTCACCACCCGCAGACCCAATTCTTGACTTCATTATGTACTTGGTATGGCGCGGTATCAACAGAAAGGAGTAGGTGTATCGCTGTGTACTGTGTGCTTGTGCATGAACATCGTGTATAACGGGGACTATAGCAAAGAGATAAAGAGAATACATAAATCACATCAATGACCATTTAATGCTCCGTCTCCACCTTCTTGGCTTTCTTCAGCTTTTTCTTTGCTGCAACATCAACCGGGTCCACAAAACCCTCCCCCTTCATCCACGCTAACATCTTCCGCACCCCGCGGCCCTGGACAGCGTTCGGCTTGCTCTCTAAGATGGAGTTCATCAGTGCCCAGGAAAGTACAAGGATGAACAGGTCACCGCCCTTCCACCCTTTCCATAGCCCCCGCTTGACGCCCGTCTTCCATGCCGAATCCACAGCGGCTCGGAAAAAGTACGTGTAAATACTCCGGCTATTTGCAAGGAACGCAAATGGCATACCTGCAAGTGCACCGCTTAGGAAGAAGCGCTTGGTAGGAAGGACAGAGCGCGGGAAAAGTGAGTTCCAGAGACAAATGCTGCCCCACGCGGAACCGACAGACGCAGAGAGTACAGCGGTTAGTGTGATAATTTTCTTCGAAAGACTATTGACGGAGGTGATGGGGTTGGCCATCAGCTTCTTGAACTTGAGCACAGAGAGTGCCAAGGTAACTGTTGTTACAAACCGGGCCAGCCGAGGGACCGAGAGGAGAATATTGTGCAAGAAAGCTGTACTACAGCTGGGGCTGCTTGAATGGAGCAATGCGCAAGACAGGCTTGTGATAGACGGGTGTGCGGGTCCAGTAATTGGTGAAATAGAGCTGACAGCTGACGGTAAGGTATTAGGGTCTCCAGGATGCAAAATCGGTGAGACGAATGCGCTGATTGAAAGATTAGAAGAGAAGGGACCATGTGCCAGGTGTAGATAACGAGTATAAACATACGGCCAGCGCAGATTGGCAACAGTTGCGAGCGAGTCAACCACGTCCTCCTTTCCCGGCCAAGAAAACTCTGTAGGCAAACTCTCAGGGCGATCGAGGATGTAACCTGGCGAGAGTCTGAAGATGACGTTTCCGAGCCACTGTGGCCCATCAGTATGTATACACAACGATATTTCTCATACAGGGACCAAGCAAACCTTAGGTGTAGCCTCCCGATCAAAGATGAATGCATGGAATAGCTGTGCGCAGGACAGAGGCATCAGCAGCCAACTCCCAAACCACACAGGCCGATTCTCTAGCAATCCTTTTTCATCGATGGCGTTGAAAAGGAACTCCAAGCTCCGAGTAGTCATCCAGATCGCAGCTGTCAGCCGCAGTTGATTCTGAGGACATATGCCCAGGCCAAAAAGGGCCAGACTAGCCCCAACAGCGGGCGCATAGCGAGATGTCAACGCTTTTGACACTCGGGGGTTCCGATTACGGAAGGGCTGGGCTTCATCTCTGCGGAGGTTTGCGCGTAACCGGGTGAAGAAGCGGTACAGAAGCCTATGGAAGAGAAGGACGAGCGAGAGTGAGGCCGACAAGCGAAAGTTGGGGGAGCGGAGGAATGATATTTGTGCTTTCTTCCTGCAGTTTCGGACAATTGTAGGACACAAGTGTTAGCTGAAATACATTGAATGTCTACTTGATTTGGTTCTTAATTGGATTGAAAGCTTACTTGGATAAATCACGTCGGATTCTTGCAAGTGCCCAATCAACGAATTTCAACAAAGCGCCAGAGACGAGGAAGACCCTAATAGAGGAGCGGAGAGCTGCCTCATTGTATTTGTTTTTTGAGCGTACTATCGCTTCATATGTCGATGGAGAGGGCAATTTGGACTGGGCTATCACGGGGGCGCGCCGAACAGCATGATCGTGGAGGATCTTGTATTCCTTGGCGCTGATTGAAATGCGGAGAGCTTCGCGAACAATAGGGTGGACCTGAACGTGCCCGTCAGGGTCGCGTACGGAACTAGGTTCCATAATGCATCGAATACCCTTCAGAACAAATTAAAACACATGTATTTAGATATGCATTGTGAGATGCGTCGGGATCGATAGAGGGGGGGGGGCTGGGGAAAAACGGCAAGATGGGGTAGCATGAGTTGGATTCTGGGGTCGCTCGTGACCTCGGCAATCAGCTGAATGATCTGCGAACTGCCTGAGGTTATCCCGCTCTACTCTCCAGAGAAAATTTGAAGAAAACCCCAGAAAAATGGGAGAAAGGATAAAATCTAGTAAGGATTTCTATTTGTTATCGCTATATTCTATCAACAATGCCGTATCGGTGAAAAAAACACAAGACAAATGCTGTACACCGTGTCTGTGGATTAGATTCACATGCTAGTAGATCACGGCCATATCACACATTTATATATACCAGGTCTTAGGGTCACTTCTGGCCCGTTTACCTTCTTTGACTCTTGTCCCCCACTTCTCTGAATTTGTGCCAAGCTGCCATTAGATGGTAGCTGTAACATACAAACGGTGCTGGTTGGGACCGCAACTTCTAGCTGGACACCCGTGCTCCCAGCCTGCCTACGATCAAAGCATACCCGAATCAAACCGTACGGGCAATCAACTTCTCCTTCAACAAAGTCGAACTCGCTTCGAAACGGTGGCCGCAATCTCCAGGTGCGGTACGCGTCGCCGACGGGCTGTATGCCGAGCACTGCCGCGTAGAACCATTCATAGATTGTCCCAAGCATATCGTGACACTTAGACCTGCACGCGTCTTGCCAAAACTCCGAGAGAGTGGTCTCACCGCGTCGAATGAACCGCATGTAACTGGGATGTTCCTCTTGCCTAGCCATGGCGAGGACCAGGTCGGGGCGATCTACTTCGGCCTCGGCAAATGTGCTCCAGATGTACTTCAGCCCGATTTCTCCAGCGCGGATCCTCGGACCCGACTCTTCTACAGCAGCGATAAACGCTTGAATGACATCAGAGCGGTGCTCTGTGGGCACTAGATCGAACTGCAGCGCAAGTGCTTGACTAACCATAGTGCGGTCATGGACACCAGGCCTGTCCAGAGAAGTATAGAAGGCATAGGGATATTCGGTCTTATCGGAAACAAGAAGGTGAGAGTTGTAAACATCGTAAATACGTGCAGCCCAGGTATCATACACGGCAGCGTCTTCGGTAAATCCCAGCTCCTTTGCCATCATCGCCACGTTGCAGAGACAGCGATAGTAAACCGCAGTCTCAATGTTCGCTTGGTGATTACCAAAGGCTATATCATAGCCCCAGTCACCCAGTCCATGCTCAATCAGGCCACCTTTCCGCTCCTTGGTTTTCATATACTCCATATATCGTACACAAGGCTGATATATCTTAGAGTATACGTGGGTAGACCCGTAGTAACGCTTGATCAGCTCGGGAAGGAAGCACACTGCACATCCCCAGGTAATAGTGTCATGGAGAGGACCGCACATATACCGAATCTCTGGTGCCATTGTAGGTACTAGACCATTTGGCTCCTGAGCATCAATGATATCGTCTAAAATCTTGGTGTAGACTGCTTCCATGTCACGGATATACTGTGTAGCAGGAGCAAGAAGTGATGTGACTTCTAGCCATCCGAATTTCTCAATCTGTGGGCAATCGGTATGGTAGCTAAATATGTTGCTCGCGAATGTCCAATAACAAGCATTAATAAGTGAATTAACATCTTCTTTATCGGTTTTGAGATACCCAAGCTGTCGTGCAGCTGATGAAACATGTCGAGCACTTAAAGAATGAACGATGGGAAGGTTATCACCATCGGAGGTGGAGACCCCCTCCACTTGGATATATCGAGCACTTGTGAAGCAGAAATCAGGAGTCCAAGTCTCATGACCTTCCCCAGTAAGGATGATTTTCGAGTATACATTATGCTCGAATTCTTTAAATAGAGGATCCGGCATAAAGACGTCTCCATTATCGCCAAGGGTTTCAGCGTACCGGACAATGACTTCTGACGCAGATGGTCCGCTGATCTCTAGTTGTACCATAATGCTCGAGTTCTGCCCCAAGTCATAAACAATAACCCCAGGGCGAGTAATCTGGTGTCTGATAGGGTGAAACGTGTTATGTAGGACGACAGGGGGCTGGCTCTGGTAGCTCAACTTGCCTCTTGGGCCAGTCAAAGGCTTTGCTGGCGACCACTTTGAGTCATCAAACCCAGGAGAATCCCAACCAGTGGGATACAATCTTCGATCCAAATTCTCCGAGGCGTAAATATTGGCAAGAGTGGTGGCACTTTTCCTCACCTTCCACGTAGGGTCTGACACTATGGTCTCGTGGGAGCCATCGAGATAATGCAGGTGGACCTCAGCGAAGAAGCATAATTCATTTCCATACCGAACGAAGGTATTATCCTCATACGTGGGCCAGAAGAAGCGGTCACCCTGATCACCAGCGTAGAAACCGTTTCCAACATGAGCCCCAATGACGTTCTCACCTTGCTGCCATTGAGAAGTCAAGTCGTAACCGACAAACTGAACAGATCGGTGATAGTTCGTCCAACCAGGATCAAGTACATGATCAGATGCTGCCTTTCCGTTGACGGTCAGGTTGAAATGTCCCAGTCCCGATGCCAATACAAGAACTCGAGAGGGCCGTCGAGCAGGTTGAATAGACTTTCTTAAGTAGATGGGCTTATCTCCGCCATCACCCACCCAGATTGCCTTCCATCGGTTGGACTCATCCTCAAACCAAGTACGGAAGATGAGACTACTGTGGGGCATCTATTGCAATGAGTATAGGGCCTCAGATCAATGACAACCAGGCATGCTTACATATGTTTGATTCATGCTGTATGGTGGTAACAGCCTCGATGAGCGCGGATATGATGTATAGAACTCATTCAGGGGGCTTTCACAGGGGGCGTCATTTTCATCCCATACAGTCACTTTCCAGTAGTGGAAAGTGGTCGATTGGAAAGGGTGACTAGGAATGCATTTGATGTTTCTCTGGGCATCACTCTCAACGCGCCCAGAGTCCCAGCACATATCGCTCGATTCCAAACCATCCCGGTCGGTAGATACAACTACCCGATAGGCAGTCTGCTTGGCATACTCATTGTCGGCGTGCAAAGCCCAGAAGAATCTAATTTCATCGGTGTCTATACCAATGACTTCGTGGAAGCCATGGATGCCGCAGCGAGTGAATTTCATGACGCTGGTAAGCAGGTGCTGTCTGAATAAACGACTTAATCCAAGGGGGATTCAAATTATGTGCGAGACCATGTCTTGTAAAATAATTCAAGGTGGACACGAGCTGTTGCTAGTGTCATACTCGGCACAAGGATTTGCCGAATGATTGCAGACCTGCAAATCAGTTTCAAGGGCTGCAGAGTATGCAGCCGGATTCATTCTTCCCGAATTATTAGCAATACGATGGTGGCTTGATCTCTCTTTTGGGCTCCATTTTCGGGAGTGAAATACGGTTGCGATGGGGCCCACTAACCCAGGTCTAGCCTCTGGCCGGTGTGCCACGCCGCCAATCTCTCCATAGCTTTAGTTCGGTTTAATGTTGCCCGTGGTTTCCCCATGGGTTCTTCCCCAGGATGGGGTTCGTTGCCTCGAGGTGAACGGCGGGTTTAAGTAGCCTTGTATTTGACCTCTTCTTGGTGTCCGAGATGTATAACTCATCAAACACTTGGTACCTAACAGAGTATCGGTCACAGCATTAGACATGGGGCATGCGCAAACAATATTCTCGGCACTCTTCCTAGCTGTAGGAGGTACTTCTATGTCCCTTAACTTGAGTTACTATCATGTTGCTGATCAAAGGGCAATCAATACAGGGTTCCTCTTCGGCTATGACAGTGGTATCATCACTTCAACTATATCCTTGGCCACATTCAAAGAATATTTTGGCAACCCTAGTGGCACAGTAACTGGTGGAGTCGTGTCTTCTTTCCAGGGTGGTGCTATCGCAGGAACAATGGTTAATATGGTTTTCGCTGATCGAATTGGTCGAAAGTACTCCATCTTGGCCGGCGCAATAGTTTCCTGTCTGGGGTGTGCTATCCAAGCTGGCTCCGTGGCCATGTCGATGTTGATTATAGGTCGATTCATCGCGGGAGTGGCAGTCGGCATGCTTACTGCAACTATCCCTATGTATGCCTCAGAGCTCTCTGAGCCTCAATGGCGTGCTGCTTTGTCCGGCTTACTACAATGGATGTTGAGCTGGGGTTATCTCATAGCTCAGTGGTTAGGATATGGCTGCTCTTTCAACACCACTGAGTTCTCATGTAAGCCTGATTTAATGTCCTTGACCTTTTCTATTATTTTGTTATTTCCCTGGGAGAATACTAACCATTAATTCCTCAGGGCGCTTCCCTTTGGCGTTCCAATGTATTCCGGGCGTAATCCTAGTGATGGGTATCTGGTTTCTCAACGAGTCCCCTAGATGGCTGATGGAGAAGGATCGTCAAGAAGAGGCGCGACAGGTGCTCTTGAGTCTCCGAAAAGGGAAAGATCCCGAGTTGATTGAGCTGGAATTTCAAGAAATTCGTGATGTTATCATAGCGGACCGTGCGATGGGCGAGATTACCTGGCGGTCCATCATCTCAAAGCCTTCCTGGCGTCGTCGACTGCTTCTTGGCTGTGGTGTCCAAGCTTTTGGTCCCCTATCTGGCATAAACGTGATCAACTAGTAAGATACACGGGAGCTTCTATTATGAGTAAAGATGCAGCAACTGACAGCGGCTTAGCTATGGGCCGACGATCTACAGCATTCTAAACATCGACAACCACACCTCACTTATGATAATTGGTATCAGCGGTGCCCTTTCAGTTGTCTACTGTACTATTGGGCTCTACCTCCTGGATAAGATTGGTCGCGTTAAACCTTTGCTCGTGTCGGCTGCTGGCCTTGCGGCGGCACTGTTAGTCAACGCAGTGCAAGCACAATATATGAATGAGAACAACGCCAACCAACTGCGCTCTATGGTGGCCATGAACTTTGTCTTCAGTCTGTTCTATACACCGTTGGGAATCATTTCTTGGGTCTACCCTGCCGAGATTTTCCCTGTTGAGGTTCGAGCACTGGGTAATGCGATTACAACTTTCACTAACTGGACGGTCAACTTGGTCTTTGCCCAATTCTCACCCAACGCACTTGAATCTGTTGGATTCAAATATTTCTACCTCTTCTTCGCATTGAACATCATCGCCTTCGTGTGCTACTGGTTCTTCTACCCAGAAACTAAGGGCCGTACGCTGGAACAGATGGACGAGCTCTTCGGGGACCAGATCGTGCCACATGCATTGCAGGACCCAGAAGGGGCAGCCGCTGCCATGGAGAAAGAGAGAGCATTGACGGACCACGTAGAGTTTGGTGAGAACAAGACGCAGGCGTAGCCCAGTTCGTTCCGGTCTACTACTATACACCGCTTACAGACCACAGTACCTCCGCAATGTGCAAATATATGGTACCTAGTAGTCAGTGAAATGCAGATAGTCTTTTACTTTGCCTTATTCTTCCTAGTAGCATCTACTAGATACATCTGTAGCTACACTATGTCATCCATAACCACCCTGTAACATTCCACCACACCACCTCCAGCATCGCCACCTCCTGTTCGGTCAATTCAACACCGAGCACGCCAACCAACAAGCCAGAAACAACTGCACCCAATATCCCTCAATTTTATTTCCAGATGTAACTTTAGCAGAGGCAAAAAAATAACTTAGGGTTGGCCCGGGCAATCCCGAACCAACCAGGCTAAGCACTCACCCGGTTTAATTTATCTGGGCTCGGAAAAGCCGAAGCCCTAGCTTTGGTACCGTTCCACTGGCCCCGAGTTAACATGGACATGACTACCTAACTACCTAAATGACGAGTATCTGCCATTCTGGGGCCCCAGATGCCGTTCCCCGCACCGGAGGACATTTCAAGATTCAGTTAAGTTAAGTTTTAGCAAAAGCCAATAAGTGGGACAGGCGGCGTTTTCGACGTCTGATTGGAGAGTCGCCGCCGCTCTCGCCTGACTTGACCTTGGGTCATCTGGAAAGCAGCGGCGATTCTCCAATCACTTGTTGAGAACGCCGCTGCTAAGTACGTTTTTTTTAATGAGCAGAGAAATCCACAGGATTAGTCTACTGTATCGTATACCTTTCCTCCTCCGGCTCAAAACCGAATTGTAGAGTAATGCAATAGGGTGGAAGGGGGATTTGTAGTCGACGCTTGGTAGTAGCGGCTCGTTATTAACGGAGCAACGTTTGACTGACTTGGTTCAGTTTGTCTTCAAAGCGCAGCCTGATGCTCAGGGCTCAATTTTGAGGCACACATATTATGTTACACCTATTTGTGACACTGCACAGTAGATCGTTGCATGAAACGTCAGATGTTATTATTATGAACACAGCTCCCGACTGCCCATATCCGTAGTATAGCAACGGGAATCGATATGACAGAATAATTCTACAGACGAAAAAAACCTTCAATTATAAAACGACCCGTGCCATGCAAAATCCGTCATATCGCAACGTGCGCCGCCATACTCCCGAAGACACACACCGCAAAGGAAGAAAAAAAAGTTGATTGATCACCAGAAACTGCACCATCCAATCCAGTGCTGACAGATGTTCTCAACGCTAGTTGCCTGCGCAAGGAGCTTATCAACCTGATCACTGACATTGAGCTCCTCAGATGGCTTGAAATCTCGGCCGGTTAGCTTCTCTTTGACTCGCGCCAGCACTTGTAGCGCACGTGCATTCTGTGCTTCACGGGCTTCATTAGGTATGCCTTCTTGAGCGTCAAGGATGCCTCCCTCAAGAATGGATGGTCGTCGGTGACGGGAGAAGTTGCTGGGTTGGACACCCTGTTCAGAGTTGATATTACCAATAATCGATTGCCGACGTTCTGATGAGAATGGCATCCTGTCTGGCGACTCACGGATTCCTAGACGCCAGTTGATCAAAGGATCATGAATAAACTGCAAGGAAAAAAAAGTTAGACTCGAAACTTTGACAGAACCAACATGAGTGACATATTCGAGAACTTACAGCTTCTAGAACAGCCATTAGAGAGTCTTTGTTCTCTCTCAAGACGCGCATGACAGCCTCACACGTGATTCGGTAGCTTCCTTCAATGTTGCTGACTTCCATGGCAAAGGTCAACATACGAGTCAACCGGAAGGGAACTCTTTCCGGATATTTCTCCCGATGCATTGCAACTTCGAAGCAATCACCAAAATCAATGTGAACCACCCTTCCAGTAATCCGGTCCAAAAGCAGGTTCGACGGGTGACGATCACCCAAGCCAAGGATGTAACCCACCATTGACATGACGCCGAGGGACCGAGTGTAGTTCGTTCGTCGCTCCAGCCATGCTTCTGAACTTTTACTCTTAAGCCACAAGACCCGGTACAGATCCTTTCCGGTGGTGTTATCCATAGCATATCCAAAGACTTCCACTTTCTGCATGAGAGTAAGGTTGTCATAGTCTGGTGCCATTTGCAACATGATACGGTGTTCAATATTCAGAAGAATCCGGCGACTCTCTCGGTATTCTTTGATTAATGCGTGCAGCGTATCGCTATTTGAGACCCAGCCTAGGATACCAGAACTCTGAGACAATGGAATGGCTGGGAATCGTTGCACTGAAAGATGGCGTTTAAAGCTCTCACTGTCATTGTCCAGGAGCGTATTCACAAGGCCGAAGAGCTGCATGACTCGCTCATCCTGTCGAATATCCTCGTGTCCCTTAAGTAGGCACATGTATGAATTGCCATCGCTACCCTTCAGGGTCATCCTGCGTGGTCGCTTCTTGGTTTGAAGGACATGAAGGATAGGATCGAAGCTCATGATACGGATGATCGGCCGACCACTCTGGTAGGTGCCCGGAACGGCAAGATCAAGGTCCGCACAGTCTTTGAGTTTGGGAGAGACATACTTCAAATCAAGGGTAGACAGTTGTGGAAGCTGTCGGCTTATCTTCCGGAACACGGTGTAGTAAAGATCCCAAGCTTGGTTCAGATCACCGATCTCTTCAGTCTCACGGTATAGCATACAGTAATGCTTTGCCTCTGCAAGGTCACGGCCAAACGCCTGTGCGAATGATACTTCACGTAACGTTTCGGCCCCCTTATCAAGCATTTCATGAAGTGGTGCAAGAGTTGCAAACATCCCTTCAACATTGTGGTCACCGAAATAGAGGCGGGAAGCTTCTTCCAAGCCTTCATGCCAGAGCTCGTGCCATAGGACGGCAACTCGAATCAATTCATGGCTTACAAGATCAGCCTGCTCGACTAGTTTTGCACTGTGCTGCCGCATACTGTCCATGATACTGCTTGCGGACTGCGACCGTCGAGCAACATTTGATTTCATCGCAACAGTCAACGGGTACACCAGAGCCTGAGGATGGACCTTACCAACCTCCGCAAGTAGTCGATGGACAGCGCTTCGGACCCGAATGTTCGGCTGATTGATCCGTGCAATGAGTTGGGGTGTAACCGCGAGCCAAGTGTCGATATTTACGGCCGTAAAACCTTCCGTAACAACAGCATTCACTTCTTGATCGCCACCGTGAGTAAACCAAAGAGTAAGTAGTCTCAGGGTATCTTGCAAAGATGAAGTTGATGACAATGAGATGGACCTAAGGAAGCCCCGAATAGCCGGTATCACATGCTCCGCGACAATGTGTCCAGGAACCATGGCCAATGTCGCGCCATCCTTGCTAGCTTGGCTTGCAATCGTTGTAACGACTTCAAAGTTAGCCAATGCCCATGAATGCCAAGCTTTATAAGAATCGCGGTTGTATTTCGTGGCGGCTGAGTATGCATTGAGAACCTCCCGGACGTGCTCCGGTTTCCAATCTCCTTTTTGCAGAGCAGTCTGCCACTCGCCTTGTCTAAGGTAGCTCTTAGCAAGGAGCCTTCTGAATTTAGCCACATCACCAATACGCTCCCGTAGACCCATTATATCTCCATGATTTGTATCTTGGATGCCGTTAACACCATTAACACCATTATGTTCTGACTGTGAGATCATGAGAGCATTGAATCTCGTGAAGTCTTCGGTGAGACCTGAAGTAAATTCCTTGAGCATCTGAAGAGCTTCACGCTGTCGTCCAGTAGCCCAGCTAAATTTCAAGCGAGCATATGTGACCTCTGGAGGAGCAACGGCCCGGGTACCGTTGGTATCAGAGACAACAGTCTCCAGCGATGCTAGAGACCGCTCAGCAAGCCCCATTCGATTGGATTTGCGACAAAGATTGGCGAATTTAATCCACATGTCAAGGTTCTCTCGAGGCGAGGTGACAAGTGCTCTAACCTTGAGCATGCGCTGCCATACTTCAACATTTTGTTGGCAGCCAAGTAACCGTTTGTTCCATGTTTGACGCATGGAATCCTGCTTCTCTGGATCACCGATGTTCTGCTTGTATGTAATGATTTCCTCTAGTTCAGCGAGCATCTGAACACGGACAACAACATTGTAAGCACGGTTATATGATTCTCCCAGCAAGGCTGAAAGTTCGGTGTCGAGTCCATTCCGCGCTCTCTCGATGTACATCGTTGCCTCCTCGAACTGGTTCCGATGAATGGCAAGAATGGCACCAAAGAATGACCTGTCAGGTGACTGTTCTTTCATAACACCCAGGTAGGAGTCCATCAGTTCCCATTGGCCACGACCCCAGGCAGCAGCAGCTGCTAGAGGAGCAATGGCTCTCCGATGTTCTAACGAGGCCTGGTTCCACTTCTCTTGAGCGAGATCAGATAATATCTTCCACTCGCCAAGGGCGTGAAGACAACGCATTTTGCCCATTGTGACGCCAAAGGAATCCGGGTCTACCTTCTCTCGTCTCTTGTAGGCAGCAAGGGCCTCTTCCCAGCGCTGGAGCTTTTCGAACCAGGTTTCCTTGAGCTCTACATCCCGATAGGCCTGGGCTTTCCGAAGAATACCAATAGCAGCATCAGACTGTTGAAGCTGGTTGTTGATGGTAATCAATGCCTCAACTGCACCTGAATTTTGATCTTGTTCGAACTCAAGTTCTTTATAGTGGAGAGCTTTAGCAAATGCGTGACACTTGGCGGCGTATTTGCCAAGTGTGCGAATGTCAATGGGGAGGGCTTTATCGTCGTGCTCCATGAACTCAGCGAGGTTAAGCAAAACTTGCAAGATCTCAGGGGGAATATTGGGTGATGTGAGCGCCTTTTCGATTGATCGAACAAGCTCTTCCTGGTATTGGTCATACAACTCAGTCCAGCAGGACACAAAAGCAGCATTGAACAGGTCTTTTGCCAATGGTTGGTAAATGCCAGCTAGACTGGCGCATGCACGCAGGGCTGGGGAAGGAGACTCCTTCAAAAGTTCCACACTGAATCGTCGTATCCACTCCTGCCAGTCCTCACGCGTCGACTTTTGAGAGGCATCCCAAGCATTCTTCAAGTGCTGCTGGTTGACAACCATCTTCTTCTGGCCAATCTCCGCATAGTTCGTGTCATCCGCTAGGGCAGCATAATTCTCGTCAGGATTAAGATCCTGTGGAAGTGGGTCTCCTTTCTGCAATTTCGTAACTAGAATATGATAATTGACATGGGTGATTTGGTGACGCTTTAGAACCTTGTTCAGAAGATGAATGTAGTGACTAAAATCCTGGCCCAACTGGAAAATGAGAGCACAGATACAATCCATGGCAGCCTGTCGCAACATTCGATCATTGCCCGCAACGACGCGGGACAAGGAATGGACCATCAAAGATGCAAAATCAGACACGTTGACTTGCCGTGAGAGTTTCGTAAGGCTATCGATGGCAGTCTTCCGAATGCTCTGTGGGTTTTGTGTTCTGTCGAAAAGGCGCACAATAGATGGAACAATCAAATGCATGTACTCTTCCCCGCTGGTACCAAATATCAGGAAAGTGTGGAGTATCCTTTCTGAAGGCTGTCGACGTGGCGTGTTGTCCTTCTCGAGGGTATCCAACATCATGGGAATGAGGCCCGCCATATATTTCTTGAATTCACCTTCCAAAGATTTGGCAATAGCCTCCACAAGCAATAATATTGTGGCTTGGACTTGATACGATGCATCCCAGAAATCGCGAACAACTTCAATAATCTCAGGGAGGAAAGCCCGGATGTGCTGCCTCACAATATTGACCAATATTGCCATCTGGTTAAAATACGATTCTAGGCGACTAGGGGGCGATCCTCTAATTACGGCTATAAAGCCTGGAATTATTTGCCCCAAAAATGGCACGCACTTCAATCCCAATGTTTTGAAGATGGTGACAATGGCATCAATAACCGCTGAATGGTATTGGGCGAGGGAGTTTTCGTGTAGTATATTCTGCATCAAGGTGTTGATGACCACTGTCGGGTAGTATTCTTCATTGGAAGGAGTGAGTCCCTGCATAATCAAAGCGACATCGGAGACAGTTTGGACCTCATTGATATGGTGAACGTCTGGCGCAGTTTCACTTATCTGCTGGTACTTGTACGGATCCAGAGCGCCAAGAATGCCTAACAACTTGATGGTCTCTTTCCGCAGAGACCCTGTCTGTTCCGTCTTGATTATATTGATAAGCACAGCAAGGAGATGAGGGTATTCAAGATACGGGTCGATGACGTATCCAGAGTTGCTGGCTAGCTGACCCAGCGTGCGTAAGGCTACCTCCCGCTTGGCATGAGAAGAGAGGTCCTGCAATGAATCCAAGATGACAGGCATCAGCTGTGGCAGGTACAATTTCATCTCCCCTCCCCCGACATTTGCAAGTTCACCAATAGCTTTCAATGTAGTCGAAGCGACACCAGGATTGGGATCGGTTGCTTTTGGGAGCAAGGTAGTCACCATAGGATCAACATATGACCTGATAAGTTTTGTCGCATTTGAGACAAACAAGCTGATAAGCTGAGCACTCTCTTCTTTTTGGCGAGCCGTACTGGCAAATCCAAGCCCCGTCAGGAGATTGACTAATAGTTTTCGTAGAGGCGGGAATACGTAAGCTGGGTTGACACTTGACAGGCGCCCAATGATGCAAATGGCGGCTTCTCTAACAGAAAATACCTCATCATTTACCGCGAGGAACAAACAACGGATATTCTCTGGCCGTGCAAGATGGCGGTCGAATTTGCGATCCAAGGACCACAAGACTGTACGCCGGATCTCCGAGTCGGGATCGCCGACACCAACCGTCAGAAGCTTATCAATGACTTCACTAACGACCTGTATCGAGTGACTACTAGTCTGATTGATGATTGGATCATGGACGAATAGTTGACAACATGTAAGTGCTGAAGCTTTCCGAATTTCCGAGTTGTCATTCTCGACATAGTTGATGGCGACATCGCGAACAAACTCATTGAGAATGTGACCAGAGAAATCGAAACTTCCCAGAGTATGAAGTGCTAATGCTATCTCTGCATCCGAATGCATCTCTTGCGGGGCGAAGTCTTTCGCGAAGGATGGAATAGGGGGTAATCTGCTCTCTGGGCAACCCAAAGGTCGGAACGGGGTTCCTTTAAGAATCAAACTCAGCATATCCAAAAGCTTTTCTTGGATAGTAGGCTTTATTTGTGGGATAAAATGCGCCATATCAAAAAGCGCCTGAGTTAATGATTCGCTTAACCCGCACGCAAAGATTGGGTCTAGCAATGATTCCATGTAGTTGTTGAGCGCCGGTCCTACAGCTAACGACAACATGCTGATGCACTCGAACATTGGCGCTTCATTAACACCAGCACGGTTTCTTGCTTTCATAGCTAAGCCCTCCCTGATATAAACGATGATCCCATCGAGGTATTGCGCAATGGCCACACCGACAGCGTTGGCAATCTTTCCTATGGCAATAAATGCCTCATTGCGCTCCTTGTCCCGCTTCAGTTGTGCTTGAAGGTAGACCATGAATCTATGAAGGTATGTCTCTGTAAAGTCAACTGGGGCATAGCAGGCAAGAATAGGGATTGTCAAAACGACCTGTGCGCGAATTTTTTGATCACGATGATCCTTGAGACGAAGAACAATTTCACAAGCATTCCTGTAATGTTCATTCATAAACATCGCACCTTTGAGAAGTAGCTCCTTGAGGACTAGTAGGGATCCGTGAATCCAGTCTACATTGTTAGACTTCAAGCCCTGCAGCGCTTCTTCATAAATCCGAGCAAACCACGACTTTCGAACCTGAGAATCTCTTGCAGCAATAATTTCGAAGCATTCCCTGACTGCCTGGGAGGCGGTTTCTCGGATAACCACTTTCGGGTCCCTGAGCGCAACCCAGATGAGCTCGAAGATTTGGGGGACAAAGCCGTATAGAAGTGTTGGCGATCCTTTGGCAAGTTCGCGAATAACGAGGACGGCAGCAACTCGCCGACTCTCTTGTCTTTCAGACTGAAGCCACTCTAAGGCCGACTGTATCTCACTCTCAACAAGCTCCGCAGTAAGAGCTCCGCCCGGTTTAGCCAAGCGGCCCAGAGCTTTGGCAGCGTACACCAACACTCCATTATCATTGCTACGTAGAGCACTTCGCAGATAACTGGCAAATCTGGTAGTCTTCTGGGCAGCATCTACTCCATCGAAATCTATCAGGCGATCCAGCGCTAGTAGGCCACCGATTCGTTCATGTGCGTCGCTGCCTGTGACGACTAGCTGTGCAATGCGCTGGCTAACGGCGTTATAAAATTCCAGAAATTTCTCTGGAGGCCAATCTATGGAGAGAATAATGATATTAGCATCCCCCCAAAGACATGGCCAGGAGTCAGGTGTTACCTCGTGAAATAGCAACGACATTATTGTAAAGCTCGTAAGCAGCTCTTGCCCGCGTTTCTTCATTCTTAGACTTTAACTCAACGAAGAGTCGTTGGGTGACGTCCGTAATAGGACCTGCTTGCGCCATATTTGCATAGCACACCCCAGGGTGGACATTTGAAGTCAACCTCTAGGGCATGTACAATGACACGAGTTGAGCATGAGAAATAGGACAGTTGATGGGCAGCGTGAATGATGTGGGAGGTGCGGTTTGAGGGCCTCCGGGATGATGCACGGGCCAAGCCGGTTCTGGCCTGGGGCATCTTCTTGGCTTGTCGGTGCGCCTTCAGAACGGGGTATGTATAAATTCAAGATATTGATTGCAACTGTATACCGTCGAATACACCAATCTTTGATACCTGATACTCCATCTACTCCATCGAATAAATCCTGGTTTTCTTGTTGTAATTATTACACCTATCTCGATATGCTGCTTTGTCTGCCTGGAATTTCCTCCTGCAATTATTGTTCTCTAATGATATGTACGGAGCTAATACCGATTCTGCTCATCCCCCCTCGCTACTTTTTGTCAACCTTGCATATATCATAGATGCTTACACACACGTAGTTGCGGGATTTTGGTGCCCAAAATTCCTAAAGATCACATGGTAAGGCATCATGAGACGTTGTCATAGTTTGGTTGACGATGCGCAACGCCCTCACATGATGGACCTTCTGGGTTCGTGCAATGGTGGATGACTAAATAATGATCAACAACAACACGTGGTGTATAGATCGTTGTGTTACGCTTCACGATTATAAGAATTGATTTGAGAATTTAAATTTTCACAGAAAGAATATAATACTAATAACATGCTTTATAACACATTTCAAAGAGGCACAGAAATAGTTTTACATTTATCGTCCAATGGTCTAATCGTACAACCAACTGTTCTCTCTGCCCAAAACCATGCAGCAAAAAAAAATGAAAATAGTTGGGGGTACTCTCTCATGAGGAACTAAGAGTCTTCATCAGGTTTTTGGCGATGTCCTCGGTAGTAGTATGCTGTGGTTCTCCCGAAGGCCTAAAGCGTGGCTTATGCCTGTCCAATCTTGGGACGGCGCGCTGATCGCCACGAGCAACATCGGAAATTGTTGTCAGAGAGGGTTTCTTGTAATCCTCAATGTTGTAAGGAGCTTTAGCAGTAGCGCTTGCTCTGTATGACGCCAGGCCGATTCTACCCTCTGAATCAACAGAAGCCCGGATAGGGGTGACCCAGTACTTGGCACCACCGGGGATAGATACGTCAAAGTAGGCCAAACCTGGAGGAGAGCCCTGTTCCACAAAAGTCATGGCATTCAAGTCTTCCACAGCAATACCACCGACTCCCGCAATGGCCTTGGATGTTCTGCCCTTAAACCTACCCTTTGGCCGCAAAATACGGGCCTCCACTGGGCGTTGATATGCCTGAGGGCCAAACTTGGGGTGATTGTAGATTAAGGCATGCGACCGTGTATATGACAGTCCGGCAGAAGGGTGTGTCTTCGGAGGACCGGATACGGCGTATTCCGCCGAAGAGAGCTTGGTTCCAGGTGATTGGTAGTATTTGTGACCAATTCGATCGCTCGGTACGGCTGGGGGAGAAGGCAGGTCCAATAGCTCGAAGACTACGGGCCCAAGTGAGAAAGGATCTGTCCGTAATGACTTGAGGTAGGTCTGGAACTCCTCTTCCGTAACCTTTACGGGCTCAAGAGCCTCCAAATCCTCTCCGTTATCTTGAGCTTGCTTTCTCCGCTCGGCATTTCGCTTTTCAGAGAAGAGTTGGCGGAGTTTTTGCAAAAGCTCTGGCTTATTGCTCCGCACTTTGTTCAGATAGGCACTGAATTCGGATTCCGTCTGTCCGGCCAGCCAGGGCCCAGAGTGCCTAAACTGTTTGGCGCCGGTCTCTTCAAGGCCTTTGCTGGTGTCGGTATTGTCGACATACGACTCGAAGGGGCTCTGGTGCCTAGGGACAATACTGGTTGCATAGTTGACCTTCGAAGGTAAGGAGAGAGGCATATGGAGCTCCTGGAATTTCTCAAGGGTCACCGTGTGGTCGGCCGCAGACTCGAAGTCGGTAACATGTTCGAATGTGTCGAGAGCATTCACTCTCACAACAGGACGAGATGATTTAGTAGACGTAGACTTCGCAGGCAGAGGTCTCTTGAGACCCCAATCTCCTCTTGCTAACGATGATTTTGGGGTGACAATGGACGCTCGGGTAGGGTGAGGAAGGGTTGCGGTGTCGGACTCGAAGACAACCCTTGAGGTGGGTGGATCCTGAGGTGGTTTCAATGCTTGCGGAAGTGCGAAGAGACGAGACTTCCGCAGCAGATTTGCTGTGGGAGATAGCCTGGCTGTTGCCATGGCGTTCACTGGGCAATTGCGACGTCTTGGTGGCTCTTTCTCCGGAGCATGCTGGAGAAGAAAAGTTGGTCGCGCGGACTAACCGCGTGCCAAGCCCATACTGTCCGGTCAACTGTAGCAACATCAAGTGCAGTTTTATAGTATAGATACTAGGTACTAGAAAGCAAATTAGATGTTTACATTTGAGGAGATCCATCACAACTACTTATGAAAGGAGTACAAACTAAGGCATATGGAAACTCTGCACATTTAAACCCATTTTTCTTTCTAAAAATAAACTTCAACCCACCCATTACTAATCGATGTATTCTGTTAGAAGCGAATAGGGCCGATCTACGGAGTACTTATTTCATCATGCATCCTAACCAAGATACTGTTTAGAAATATGGTTGATGATCTATTTACATTTGCTGTGAAAGCCTCACGAGATCTTCTTCTTGCTGGGCGACTGTCCCAACATATTATTAAATTTTAGAACTTGGGTTTATTAGAGTATCCGGTAGGCTGCCTGGGCCTGCATAGGATCGGGTCATATCACTGTATTTGGAATATTTCAACTAGCTTGGTAGTGTATAAATACTATGCACCAACTTCCAGCAATGATTTGACTGTATCGACAACAGTCTCCTTCAATAGCTTGTATTGAATGCCTAATACCTCAATGGACTTCTTGTTGTTAAAGCCATAGACGTTGGCCGGCATATCACTAGCGGAATCCTTAGGGGGCAGCTTTTCCTCAAGCTCAGGATATGTGTCGCGGATGATATCTGCAAGGTCTTTGTTCGTATAAAAGCCAGAGACAAGGAAGAATCGTTGTCCACCTGCTTCTGCAACCTCAATTGCTCTTACGTGGGCCAATGCAACATCATGAACGTTTACCCAAAGGAACGTTCCAGTTGGGAGTAGCCCGTCTCTGTTGTTACCCTGAACCAAGTTGCTAATACGGCTGTTCGAAGTGTTGACAGCATCTAGGGAATTCAGATATGGCACAACAGGTCCCAAAACAAGAGGAGGATTTATCGTTGCAATATCAAAGTTTGGCTTCTCCTTCTCAACAAAATCCCAGGCGGCCCTTTCGGCAAATGTCTTCAAATATCCTTATCAGCACTTGCCGTTTCAGAAATAACTATAAAATACTTTTGTCTTACCTTGCTCGCTCTGTAGGTTTGGGAAGGTTCCATTGCCTCCTCCCAGGTAACAGGATTCCAGTTCTCCTCACTATAGACCTTAGGGTGTTCCTTGGTATTGACAATCGCAGCAAAAGAAGATGTGATGACGACACGTTTCACGGTCGGGGCGTATGCTTTAATTGCTTTCAAGATTCCTGTAGTTCCTTTGATGGCCGGATCCAGGAAGTCCTTTACCGGATCTGAAACGTTGTAATGGAAGGGAGAGGCAGTGTGGAGGACATAGTCGAAAGGTGGGTTAGATTTAACAGCCTGGATGGCGCGATGCTTTAGCACTACTATTGATGGGGGATGCAAAAGGATGAGCGATAGAACCCACCTCGTTAAATGCACCTTCTTCTGCGACGTCTTTGACAATAACGTATGAAAGCTTCTCCTTCGGAGTATTGGGGTGAGCATTAAGGATCTTTTGTCCCTTTTCTTCAGATCTAACTGTTACTACTGTCTCATATCTAACCAGGGACGGCGAGAGTCAGCGAGATGTACTTCAGATGATGATAGTCGAAATTGATAACACCCACCCACGTTGCAGCAAAATGTCGATAATATGAGCAGCGATGAACCCGCTGCCACCTAAAGATGTACGTCAGAATTGGGCTCCCAAGAGGGTTGGGGGACATACCAGTCAAGAGTACTTTCACCATGCTTGCGGTTGCTAGTAGTAGTTATATGGGTTACTCAGGGTGCTTTATTATCTCAAGCTCAGGTTTATAAATTTGCTTGGGAAAGGAGCATCTGTCTTTATATAATATCGAGTAGAGCGGAATATACCCCTCCTTAACCTAATTGTTCGTCCCCCACTCTGGTCCACCAGTAAAGGCATCGTCTGAACGTGATAGGGCATTCGAGTATCTCAGGTGATGACAAATAATAGTAGGCCATGATTTGCGTCAAATTGTACCGATATGACGGGGACAGAGCGGAGTCAGTGTTAAATCCGACGGTTTACGCCGCCAGTATTTCCACTCCAGCTTACATATATGAGTCAATTGAAACTACTATCCCGGACTTGGTGGGGATTAGCAGTTCCATAATACACTACCGCCGATATCAATGACTTCACAACTGAATCGGAATTCGGTATTCTAACTTTGCTGACTATCAATCCAATACAGATGCTTGCAGTCACGACTTTGCAGGAGGCAATTGATTCTACCACAATAGAGTCATGGCTGGAGTAGGTCGCGCATAACTAACTGGTAGTTCATATGTAAGTAATCCTAGTGTAGACGGATGCATACGCTAAAGCATGCCCTCATATCAGTGTTTAACTAGGTAGTAACGTTCTGAGTTTATGCCTATCCGTTGCTTTAGCAATGTTTAGCATTTGGTCACAAGGAAATAGTGAGAATCATGGCGAAAAAATTGTGGACTCAATTTGCCTAGTATATCTACTTGGCAGCCCGGGTATCATCAACTTGCGAATGCCTAATCTGTATACGTCCATCTTTAAAATTCTTGAGGCACGTAACCTTCGATAGAGCCTCCTTTGTCGTCTCCTGGGCGCATCTCCGGTGCTGTAACGTGCTCATACGCTAGATTATCCTTCTCCTGGATCTGGACATCTACTCGCCCGGCCCGTAATGCCGGGTTTGTATCTCCGCGTTCCAAGGCGAGTTCATGGAAGTGAGCACCACTGCCAACTGAGAGTTTGGACATGTCACCTATTAGGTTGCTCGAGCCCGGTGTTCTGCTCATGTGCAGATTATCCAGTTGGCCAGTGACTTCCCTTACTGTGGCAGAGCTTTTCGCCTTGCCATTCCCTCCCCGTGTCGCTGCCCTTCCTTCCTCTAGCAAGAGAAGAGTTTTGCCCCGGGAGTCATCGGCACGCCTTTCCCAAACTGGCTCCTCAGCTAATTGAACCCGTATGTACAAGGCTCTTTCCGCACATTCATCCGAACACCACATCTCTAGTTTCTCGCGAGGAACTATGTTCATATCGCGTCCCCGACCACCGGGTCCACTCCCTTTGGCTCCCCATGTTATGCGATAAGTCCCACGAGAGTCGTCCTTACGATGCTCGTGAGGACATAGACCGTATCCACAAAGCCCCTCAATATTCCGCTCTTGTATCAAATTATCGTAGTCTGCTGGCTGGAAGGGTATCAGCGCTGATTTGAAAGCCAGCGCATCTTCAGGAGACGGAGAAGCAGGATCCGCCGAAGGAGAAGATGGAAATGTGACGAGTTCGAGAATGCGATCTAAAATAAGAGATTCTGTATCTTTCTGAGCCTGAATGCGGTGCGCATGATGTAGAGCTATGGCAAGGTGACGTGGGTCGGAATTTGGCTTGTTCGCGGGCGGTCCCTGTTGCTGGCGCGACATGTTGGACTTTGGTGGCGCACGGCGCATGCTAAGCGGAGCCTGTGTGGAGGCAGCATGAGCTGAAGGAAGAGAAGTCTTCAAATTGGGCCGACCGGTAGACATTTGGCAGTTGTGTATAAATTCTATCAATGGTGTGAAGAAACAAGAGTGGTGACAGTTGGGAAGGTGAGGTGGTGCTTCCGGGTCGGGAGGCGAAACCCCAGATTCAAATCAAACCCATGACGACGGATGAATTATACCCCCCTCGACGAAAGGGAATCGGCTGATTGGTAGCTTGACACCAAAAAAAGGTGCCAGGTGAGGCATAATCTGGCCACCACCTTAGCGACCATAAGGATTCCATACCTTTCGATACACCTAACCTTCTAAAATCATCGACGTTTGGGTAGTTAGTGAGTCGTGGTGTGGCAGGTCTTTGAATATTATTAGCCGCTGATCGCCCCGTGGTGGAGCACCTTGTCCCGCCAAAAGGTGACGACGGTTGTCTGTGTTCCTTACACCTCCGTGTCTTCTCGTTCCCTTTCACTCCCCTCTTGCATGTTCCATCCCTTTGTTTCTTCCCCTCCTTGGTCTCTGTCCTGAAGTTGTATCCCGCAGGAATTGATATCTCTAATTTCAGTAAGTGATATTCATTGAAGCGTAACCTTTGGGGGAACATGGCCAGCCCCAGGTTTTGCTGTGACGTACGTCAACCAGGCTGACATATTTTGGGCGGTACTAGTTCCCTTTAATCTCCTTTTCCCCGTGAAGCACCTATCTAGATGCCCTTTTGCATGAAGGTTGCATAAGTCGGTGCTTCACTACGTACAAATATCTAGTGGCGGTGTGATTAACCCTCACCTGTCGAACCTTTAATATTTAACATATCGTCCCACATTTCCGCGACAGGGCCCGGCTTGCCAAATGTCCAGCCCACCATTCACGGTCAAAGCGGTCTTCGAGTATTCGTCGAGCCACGAAGATGACCTAACATTTTCAATCGGCCAAATTATCACCGTCACTGCGGAGGAAGATGCAGAGTGGTACTATGGTGAATACACAAGTGATTCGGGTAGCAAGGTAGAAGGCATCTTCCCAAAGAATTTCGTGGAAAAGTATGAGCCCCCTGCTCCTCCACGACCGACGCGCCCAAGCAGGCCAAAGAAGGAAGCCGATGTCGCCCCTCCGCCTGCGCCTATTGCAGTCGAGATTCCCGCTGAGAGCCACCCCCCGCCGGAGCCAGAAGTAGAGGCCTCTCCCGTTGAGTTAAGGAGTATCCCCAACCCTCCTCAATCACCTCCTCCTCCTTCAGAACCTTCACCCGTTGAGGTTGCGTCCCCGCCTAAGCCGGCGCCTGCTCCAGCTTACCAGCCGTCTTCCCCGGAAGCAAAAGAGCCAACCCCAAAAGCTTCGCCGAAGCCTCCGCCACCTGCAGTTACTGAGAAGCCTGCCTCATCCTCATTCAGAGATCGTATCGCGGCATTTAATAAGCCAGCAGCACCCCCAATTGCACCTTTCAAGCCTGGGGGTTGGAGCTCTGGAGGCTCTAATACGTTCATCAAGAAACCGTTTGTTGCTCCACCACCTAGCAAGAATGCCTATGTACCCCCACCAAGGGAGGCTCCTCCCAAGGTCTACAAGAGAGAAGAGGATCCAGATGTCCAGGAAAGTGTTCCGCGTGAGCCGCCCGTTTCAGCAAGTCGACCTGCGCCAGTCGAAAGCAATGAGAACGAGGAAGACCAACCTAAACCGACATCTCTGAAAGAGCGGATTGCTCTTCTGCAGAAGCAGCAAATGGAGCAAGCTGCGCGCCATGCTGAAGCTGCCCAGAAGAAAGAAAAACCGAAGAAGCCTCCTCCGAAGAAGCGCGCAGAGTCGTATGAGGGTACTGCCCCAGCAGAAGAACCGAGTGTTGAGAGACCAGACTCGATAGAATTTGCGCGGGATCCTAGTGTTGATACTGTTAAGCCCGATGCTTCATCTGTGCCACAACCGCCTATGTCCCCACCACCTGCACGCGAGCTGGCGAGTGATGCCAACGACGCTGACGACTCCGCTGCCGCTGATATTGAAGATGCGGAGGAGACGTCTACAAGCAAAGAAGATTACGACGAGCGTGCCCGTGTTGAATCTCGCCATGTGGTTCAAACTCAGGAACAAAAGGGAGAAGAAAGCGAAAAGGACGGGCGCGATGAAAATAAAGTAGAGGAAGAGGATAGAGGAGAAGAAGAGGCGGAAGAAGAGGAGGAAGAGATCGATCCAGAGGTTAAGCGCAGAATGGAACTTCGTGAAAGGATGGCAAAAATGAGTGGTGGAATGGGCATGATGGGCTTTTTCGGCCCTCCTGGCGGGATGCCTCTTCCTGGTGCAGCTCCCCGTAAGCCAAAGGCGACTATGGAGCCCGAGAGAAGGGATAGAGACGCAGAGCCGACTTCACCAGCTGCTGCACCCCCAGTTCCTGTTATGGCCCTCCCGGGAATGAATACTGCCAAACCGGCGGCACCTCCAAAAGAGGAAGAAATGGTTCCAACCACTCCTTTAGCAGAACAGCACCCTGCAGGAGTTCCTGACGTTGAGGAAGTCGTCCCAGAAGAGCCACCTCATCCTGCCTTAGACAGGGCACCTGCACCTCAAGGTATGAAGACCGGTTTCTCATCTCATGTTCTGTATTACCCAATACTCACAAAATATGTTATCTAGAGCGTCCTATTCCTCCTCTTCCACCTTTGGAAACACGGCCTGTACCTCCTCCGATTCCCCACGGCCAGCCTCTGTCCCCTCCACCAGTGCCCGAACGTATGTTAAACTGTCTTGCTCTGTCTTAGTTGGTTCGCCCATACTAATTGTCCTTGGCTAGCCCGCCCAGGTCTTCCTCCTGCGAAGAATTCCACATCCGGCGATCCGGGTGAAGAGTCAGATGATGAGCTTTCCGTGCATGCTACAAACTTGTCTCTGAATGTCGCGTCAACCGACAGGCCTACCTCTCCTCCATCGGTGCCAGCACCTCCAGTTCCTGATCATATTGACTCGCGTCGTCTGTCGACTTACGATGTCACATCCCCAAAATCACCAACTTTCCCTTCAGAGAAGAGACTCAGCCGTCAACCCCCGCCCATTCCTGCAAATCCTCCCATTCCGTCACAAGCTCGGGCGCCACCTCCACCACCTCCGGGTGGCCTCCGCCGCAGATCAACCGCTGATAGCCGTGTCAGCGCAGCCTCGCAGCCCCGCCAGGCCGGAGAGGAAGTAGAAGGTGAGGTTACAGAATATGATGGTGACTATGATACAGACATCGCGTCTGGCGCAAAGTTCAAAGATGCATTGAAAGCCCATGGACGGGATTCAAGCATTGACGAAGGCACCACAACCGATCATTCTCTCCAGTCACCAAGAAGCCCCCATGAATCCCGTCTTCCGCCACCACCTCCCCCATCTGCACCTAGAGCGGTCCCACCACCTCCCCCTGTTCAGCCCCCCCGAAGCTCTGGGAGAACTTCCATGGAGTCTCCCAGAGGACCTCCCCCACCTCCGCCCCACAGGGGGCTATCTTATGGCGATGATGATGAGTACGACCCCTATCGTTACTCCGCTCCTCAGCATGGATTGCCTTCCCCGAGGGCACCACCGGCACCTGCCGAGCGACGACCGCTAGTGCCTCAGCCAGAAAATGTTGGGGATGATTCAGACGAGTTTTATGAAGCATCACCCGTACAATCACCACCTCTGCCTCCTGTTCCTACATCGCCTGAAAGGCGTAGCTCGGTGGCTCCTCCACTACCTCCCAGTATGCCCCCTCCTAGCGCTGCCCCTCAACCTCCGCCCACCTCAAGGAGCAACCGGGCATCCTTGGACGTTCCGAGAGGCCCGTCCAACCTGCGGAGGTCTATGGATATAAGTCGCCCCTCTGTCGATCAGGGCTACATTGCCATGGATGTTGATTTGGCAGAACACACGCTATGGTGGGCCCAACCGAATAACCCCCCTCCTGCCTTCCAAAACAGAAAAGATGTTCTGTTCGAATTTGAAGACTCCGGTCCTGCAAATCGTAGCGGAGGTACCGCGATTACCAAAGAAGTCTATATCTTATTCATCGATTACTCTCAAACCATAATCACTGTGAACTTCGATGCCCGGAATCCTTCGGGTGCGACTCTGGAGCAACGTCATGAAGCTCCCCCTCTCCAACCTCGCCAGGACCAACTCGAAAATGCACATCTCCAAATCGGGACCCGGATTGCCACTGCTGTAAATGGCATTCAGAATACAACTGTTGCAGACGGCACTCCATTCGGTCTCGTTCAGCACTTGCTCAGTCCCATCGCAGATGCCCTACACCCCGTCGGCACACGTGCCTACGGTGCCTTGGTTTATGCTAATTTGGCCAATGCGTCCGTGCAGCAAAATGATGAAATCCGTGCTGGGGACATTGTCAGCTTCCGTAATACACGCTTCCAAGGTCACCGCGGTACAATGCATCAAAAATACAGTACCGAAGTCGGCAAGCCCGACCATGTCGGCATTGTTGTTGACTGGGATGGCACCAAGAAAAAGATCCGCGCCTGGGAACAGGGTAGGGAAAGCAAGAAAGTCAAGGTGGAAAGCTTCAAACTCAATGATTTGCGCAGTGGGGAGTGCAAGGTCTGGCGGGTAATGCCTCGCAACTGGGTTGGCTGGGGCAAATGAAGTCGACTGGTAGGAGATTGAAAGTGTGGCTAGGCTAGCTTCAGCAATGACTAGCTGATGAATAATGCGTGGAATAGTATGGGTGGCATTATGTTTGTTCATCATTTCCTTTCCCTTCGCAATTCCTTCGGGGAACCATATGGAAGCGCAAATGTTTGAACAGAAGATGAGTAAATGATTTGATTCTGGTATATGCTAATTTCACATGGTACATGAGCTGCAGTCATATTGCGTATGACTCTAGCCTCTGTGTTCTTAACAGCTCTTTGTATGTATGTATTGACGTTAATCCCTGTGTTTGAACATGTTCATCATTTCCTCCCTTTTTGATTTGTAGCCATGAATAATATACATTTTTTATTTCTCTTTTATCTCGTGTTGAGATATACGTAGGAGTGTTTGCAAGCTCGAAATGAGAAAGCGTGATATGAAACATAATTTCTATGACATCTATCTCATCAAAAATTAGGACCTTTGAATTAAAAAAAAAAGAGAAAAGGAGTTTTATATCTCTTCAGTTTTTAATTTTTTGACTATTTATTCTTTCGTATAAAATATCGAAACCTCAGGCACCAAAGCAACAACATCGGCCCGGTGGCAACACCATCCTTCCCATTCAGGAAGCTCTTCAATCAACTTTAAAAGCAAGCGCTTCAACTCACCAAATTGAGCCCAGTTTCTCCCATCCTTCTTCAGACTGCAGCTCGCCGGCAAGATAAGTCAAAATGGGTGGCGATCTGAATCTCAAGAAGTATGTAAACCCTCCCCCTCAACCCTATCAAAATATTGCCAATACGCTACAACCAAATCCCATTTTTAAACCCAAACCCAATAGCTAGCTAACACACAAACAAAAATACAGATCATGGCACCCCTCACTCCTGCGCAACCAAGAGCGCGTATGGTCAGAGGAAAAACGCGCCCTCGAAGAACGCAAGAAAGTCGAGCAACTCCGCCGTGAGCGTGATGAAGAGCGCCAGATCCAGGAACTTCAGCGACTACATGAAGACTCGGGCAAGCCGCGGCTGCAGAATCGGGTCGACTGGATGTATCAGGCGCCGTCGAGTGCGACAGGTCATTACTCGGAGGAGATGGAAGGGTATTTGCTTGGCAAGAGACGGATTGATGGGATTCTGTTGAAGAATGATGATAATAAGAAGTTGGAGAAGGGGGCGGATTTGATGGGTGCGCAAGCTGCTACACAGCCCGTTATTGGGACTGGAAATCCAAGGGATATGATGACAAAGGTTATGGCAGATCCGTTGATGGAGATCCGGAAGAGGGAGCAGGCTGCGTATGAGAATGCGGTTAAAGAGGCGGCTGCGAGGGGGAAGGCTGTTGCTAGGGCTGAGAAAGAGAAGGAATGGGATAGGGAGAGAGATCGTGGGCATAGGAGGAGTAGGAGGTATAGCGATGAGGGAGGGGATTCTCGGCGTCATCGTCATCGGTCGCATCGACATCGGTCCAGGTCTCCTACTTCGCCGGAGCGGTCGTCGCATCGGAGACATAGAGACGAGAGGGACGAGAGAGACCGCAGGGACCGCAGGGACCGTGATCATGATCGTGAACATAGGAGCGAGCGGGACCGCAGAGATAAGGACGATAGGGGTCATCATTCAAGTAGACACGGCGGCCGTGATGAGAGGAATGATCGGTCCTCTCGCAAAGATTCGCTACGTGACAGATCTCCTTCTCCTCGAGCCGATCATCGTCATTCTGATAGGCGCCGGGCGGATGACAGGAACAACGACTATTCCAGAGACCATGATCGACGTGATAGGTCCTATCGCCACAACGACAGAGACAGAAGAGACGCTAGAGGCCCCAGAGACTCGTACGCCCGCGACCGTCCCTATGACTCCGGAGCTGGAGACACGAACAAAGCAAAGGAACTTGAAGAAGAACGCAAACGGAAGCTAGCAGAGATGCTGTCTAACGCAGACGAAATGGAAGACACCCGTCGCCAACGGATTGCTGATGTTACGGCTATGGAAGAGAAGCAGCGCGAGGAAGACGAGAAACAGCGCTCAGAAAAGGGCCGGTTCGTCGCAGGTCTTCATCGTCAGCTCCAGGAAGATAATTTGGATGACCGAATCAAACGTAGCCGTGGTGGGCTTGCTCGGATGGAGGACTAATATCTGTGCTAAGGGTCGCTTGGCCCGCCTGCTCCTTATTTTGCATTCAGCGTTCTTGACGGTCCTTTCTGGCGTTGTTATTCGGGGCTGTTGCTCTATTTCATGAGATGTTCTCCCATAGTTGCGTTCATTGTGATGTTTTCAGTGGACAGTATGATATCCCTTACAGATGGTAATAAATTGGGGGCACTATTATTACGTAGGGCGTTTTGCTATTTTGCGCCAGACATCATTTATCATAATTTTTACCTATTAATTATATCATGACTAGGTGTATAGAAATGAGCCTCCCAGCCGTTAATCCGCAACAGTCTTCCACATCCAAAGCACGAAGTTGTAGCTTCCTAGGGAATCGCTACTGGGTATAACCACCGTGCTGATCAATTTGACGGCGGTGCCATAGTGATTCCCTAGGAAGCTACAGTGTTTCGGAGTGCATTAAACTAAGAAGCCCAGAGCGGTATGATCAGTCAAACCAACTGGAGGGCCAGCCTCATTCGTCCTGATTATCCCTGGTATAATTTACCTTGTAGACGGTACCAAACTGATAAGTTTTTATGAAGAAGGCAAGATGGTTAAAGAGGTATCACAAGTCACACGTTTGACATCGCTAGAAGAGAGTAGAAGAGAAGTGAAAAAAAAAAAAAATGAAAAAAAGTCTAACAAGAAACCGAATTTAAAACATACTATATTACAACAATAATAACTCTCCCGTAGCTGCTCCACCAGCCAGCTGGGGTTGATACACCTGTTGCTGATTTTGACTGACAATGTACTGCGTCTGTGGAGCACCACCGCCTCCAATACCATCCCCGCGACCACCCAGATCCAGCGCCGCCATCTGCTGGGTACCAACGCTGTTGAAATAGGAATCAGCAGCACTCACTGCCGCGTTCATGTCGCCTGGTGCCGGGGCGGCACCGTTTGCCGCAGAGGTAGCGGTTACGAGGGCGGCGGAAGATGGGCTAACTGGGTATTGCCAAACATTGTTTCCGTCGTCGTCCCGGGGTTTCTGTAAGGCAGGGCTATATTGGAGTCGCCGTGTACGCGCGGAGCGGAAGACTTGCTGGACTGGCTTTAGATAAACGGTTGCGAGAGTACCGACGTTCAGGCAGAGCTCCTCTAGGGTTCGAGAGTCCAGCTTCTCGCTCTCTGCACTGATCGGAGGCTTCTGGCCCATGACGACCTGTCGTGCGGTTGCAGGGTCTGTCGATAGAAGACGCCAGTACATGTAGCCTCTGTCTCGGAGGTCGGGGTCGTCTGTTTCCTCGGTACACCATTTCAATACTTGGGGTACTAGCTGTTGGCCCTTGGTTGGGCGTTGAATAAAGAATTTGACGGTAGCCGTCAATAAAGCGAGTTGTACCTCAACCGTTTCGTCGTGGAAAGTGGCTAGGTAATCTTGTAGAAGCCCGTCTGAGTTTTCGATGCGGTCGGCATACTGTCCAATGATCCAGATAATAGCTGCCTTTGCTTCCGGCTCGTCCAGTTCATCAATGTTCTGGATAATACGGCCGATGATGCTTTCATACTGATTAGGGTACTTGCGGAAAATGTTGCGAATGACAACAGTCGCCTCCTGGACAATGTATGGGATTTTAGCGTTGACCAATTCAAGAAGAGTGTCGATGCATTCTTTTGCGGCAGACTCGATCTTAATAGCCAATTTTCCGATAGCGCGTACTGCTTTGCGAACGAAATGAACATCGATTTCAGTCGCATACCTAGACGTTTCTTAGTTGGGAATTTGTGTGTTGCAGGGCTAGAACTTACTCCCTCAATTCTGCTAACACGATCGAGATGTTTTCGTTCGTCGTTAACATGAATATTAATTCCAACTTAGTCACTTTGACATAAATTGGATCATTGTAGTTACAGAAGAAAACCCGGATATCATTTCGTAAAACTTCAGGCCTCTTCTGTAGTATCAGAATAGCATTTCGAAGCGCCAGATACTGTACCTCAGGTGGTTTGGATAGTAAGGTGACAAGAGGTGGCGATAGCTTCTTAGCAAGGGAAGTGACATGCCTCTCATCAGCAATATAATTCATGAGATACAAAATGACACGGATGGAAGTAAGAACAACTGCGGAGTTGGAATGTGACAAACGAGGGGCTACTCGCTCTGCCAATAAGAGCGCCTCTGCCGTATCCTGAGGGATATACGACATTAGGGCTTCAAGAATGTATGTTTGGCCCCATCTGTATAGCGTTAGGAGCGTGAGTAAGCGCGTAGTGCAGAGATACGTACTCAGAGCAGTCAGGCAGGATCGAGACCAGTTTCGACGCACTTGTGTAGTCAATAGTCAAGGAGATAGTTTCACTCCGGCCCCAGATATCTGTCAAAGACGCAAGCACACTAGATACAACCGTTGGATTTTCGTCCTTCAACATGTGGTTCAACCTGTCAATCAGGTCGGAGCTCTCAACCATTTTCTTATCATGTTCATAGAGCTTTGCGACACAGAAAGCGGCTGTCTTGCGAACATATGGATCCATATCACCCATTAAACGCTTGACAGGTTGAACAGTCGACTCAACAAACTCCCGCACGTGGACGTATGAGATAGTCCGCAGTGCCAGCGCTCGCACAAGTGGGTTTGTATCTTCCATATCCTATAACACATTGGTTAAACCAACATTCGCTGTAAATGTAAAGAATGTATGAACGCGTACGTTAACGAGAATAGGGAGTGCCTTCAAGGCAATGTCGGGTTTCATTCGCGAGTAGTTGACTAAGAAAAGAAAGCACCTGTAACCAAATGCGAAGTATTAGCGATCGTTGTTCACCATGTCATGTGCCGCCTTGTTCTAACATACATCTTCTTGATTTCCAAGCTCGGCAGGTTCATACAATCGATGATATCTGGAAACAGTGCGACCATGTCGTTATTGCTCATAGTCATGTTTGCGACAATCTTCTTGAGGGCGATCTTCTTCGCGGAGTAGTTTTTGTCCTTCTTGCCGCCGCTATGGAGTTCTTGTCGCAACTCCGCGACTTTGCCCTGTGAAGATCGGAAAGATGGTAAGCCATGTTGTGTCGCATAAGGAATCAAACTAATAAACATGAGGTGGCTTTGATGTCCGACGGGTGTTGGTTTAGAGCATGAGGAAGTGGTGCATTATAAACCACAGTATCTGCCACAGCGCCAGGGAAATATGAATGAGGAGGGGGGGGGGCTATGGTCCAGTCAAAGACTAGACCAAACCATATTTAAAGGTCGTTTGACCAACATGAGGGGATGAGGGGATAGTGATAAGCAAGTGGTGGTTTGATAGCCGCCGATCGATGCGGTCTAAACCCCGACGATGCAGCAAAAAATCAAGACAAACGTACCCTAGCGAACAGCTTCGCATCTCCCCCGCCAGAGCTCATTATAGCGTTTCAGTGGGTAGACGAGTGAGTTCCGTTCCTCCCTGTTCTGTTGAATCAAGCGGTGTTTCCGGTATAGATCGGTTCTGTTTCGAATATCAAATTCGTACAAGATGTCGCAGAGGAAGGATATGGGGCCGGTCGCGTAGCTAGAGAATAGCTTCGTAGAAATTCTTAGCTGATCTGTTGCTCCGATATCTCCATGCCTTTTCTTCTGTCTGGTAGACTTCAGTGGAGTATCAATGCGGCACGGGTGACATCTAAGGGGTCGTATATGTGCCGGATTTGGTTAATGTGATAAGGATTGACTGCTTCCCAAACTTGAGAGCAGGTTAAAAGGAGAAGAAAGCATTGACGGGGGTGTGTGAAACCGTTCCACGATAGTTCGTTCTTTAGCAGGCGAGACTCAGGAGTGGATCGGCTGCCGCCAACTCCGCGCGCTTGTGGAGAAATTCCATTTACTTGGTAGGATCATCATCATCATCACTACCACCACTACTCAACTTCCTTCCTCCGCCTCGACAGTCTTCTTGCTTGTTGTCTTGCGCCGACTCACTTCATACCTTGAATCACTTTTCTATAATATAGTCTTTATTGCCGCGTTTTATTTCAACCTCCGAACCCACTATGGCTACCCAACCACTCAACCCCGTCCCTCCACCGCAATGGGCCGTGGCCATGAACTCCCCTGCGCCGCAACTTTCAAAGGCAGCACCTCGCATTCCTGACCCCCCAGGCTTTTCTAGCAACAAAGCAGGAGGAAAGAACGTATGTCATGGCAATTTACGCGACCTCTTCTAAAGTGAAACTTACTAATCAAATCGCGACTCTCAGCGCACCCAACAGTCCACATCCACCACCGCATCCAAATCTGAGGACACGGATACGCTGAAGCTGAAGAAAGCGTGGGAGATTGCTATTGCCCCTTCGAAGCAGATCCCCATGAACGCAATCATGATGTACATGTCTGGAAACAGTCTTCAGATCTTCAGTATCATGATGGTCTTCATGCTCTTCAAGGGACCAATTCAGGGCTTGATCAACACGAACACTGTCTTCGCTAAATTCGACACGGAATCTACCCGGGGAAAACTGCTTGGAGTAAAAGCTGTTTATGTTTTGATGCAATTCGTGCTACTGGGATTGGGGATTTGGAAGGTTAATGCGATGGGTCTTCTACCGTATGTTGCTACTATTCCTTTCCAATCCTTCTGTTTTTACCAATTATCTACACTACGGAAAACTAACGCAGCGTCTTGAAACAGGACTACAAGGTCAGACTGGTTAGCTTGGGAATCGGAACGGCAACCTCTGGAGAGAGCTTATTTTGCCTTGAGTTGATGGGTGACGAAAAACCGAAGAAAATTAGATGCAAGCACTTTTATGTGATGCAATTCAAAATATACTATAATATGTTGGAGCACATATACAATCGTCCCGTCCGTTAAAGAGATGGCTAAATCATAGCTCATATGCAGTGGCACCTTAGTCCGCACTAAGCAATGGCAACCCCGCATGCTCGTCCCATTAGCTCGATCTCATACCACAGGAACTGCTTCAAATCTGCTGAAACTTCAATCCAGATCACCGGGAACTTGTCTGCATTATTCTGCTAAGGAAAGCTTGATGAGCGGCAAGGGGGGTCTGCGCCAGCGTCTTACCTCAGATGGAGCAATAGAACATGATACAAGATAGAACGTGGCCATATCCCTCTCAGGTAGTAAGCCTGCAAGGATTGGACGTCAGTATGTTCTTATTCTAGGCGCTGCATTACGGGTAGTCAAAGCAAGGTAAACGAAGTCAGAATAGTGGTCACTGATGCTGAGTTGTCACACTTATCCACACATCGTAGCGCCCATCCAATATAGGTCCAAGAAATGTACGGAGTACGTTAGAAACATATAAGTCATGCCATATTCAAAGCCTCTACTTTTGGGCTCTTGCTGCCTTTTGGCAAGCATCGAGGAAGATCCGGCAGAACTGCCACACATCCGTATAGGTGTTATACAAAGGCGCTGGCGCAACTCGGATGACATCCGGCTTTCTCTCATCGATCACTACTCCATTGTCCTCCAGGGCTTCTAAGACGCTGTCAAGAAGGCCCGGACCCAAGCGCAGACTTAGCTGTGCACCCCGCTCGGCTGGGTTCGAGGGTGTAATAATAGAGAATGGCTTATCCTCCGGGGCGGCATCGATGGGGTATTTCAAAAGGAGATGTTCCAAGTAACCCGTGAGGTCCAAAGACTTTTTACGGATCTCAGCCATCGACGCGCGATTGAACATCTCGAGGGACGCCACCACTGCGTTCATATCCAAGACAGAGGGGTTCGATAGCTGGAATCCAGCTGCGCCTGGTTGCGGCACGAATTCTGCAAGCCAAGTCAATTACTACCAACGAATTTAGTGAATACAAGTGCTCCGTACTGTTTTCCATTCGAAATCGAGTCTTCTTGTCGTCACCCCACCAGCCAGACAACCGCGGACGAAAAGGTTCATCCGTGGAACCGACCTTGGTCATGTCTACTCGCCCATGGTTCTCATGGACAAACAGACCAGCCATGCCTCCCGGTCCACTGTTGAGATACTTGTAGTTACACCAGGCTGCGAAGTCCACGTTCCAATCGTGTAATTTCAAATCGACGTTACCTGCAGCATGAGCACAGTCCCAGCCAATTATGATACCCTTGGAATGGGCATGGGCCGTGATCTTCTCAATATCGAAATACTGTCCAGTATAGAACTGTATACCGGAGAGGAGTATAAGAGCGGTGCTCGAAGCATGTTCATCGATCACTCTCAGGATCTTCTTGGTGTCGAGGATTGGACGATCGAGGTTTTCAGGTTCAATAAGGACCATGGCATCTTTCGGGTCGAGATTGTGATGCCGGATTTGGGATTCTACAGCATACTAATTGGCGACGGCATTAGCACCTTTCCTTGTAATATGGTTACGTGGGTAGTAAAAAAAAAATAAAAACTTACATGGTCGCTTGGGAATGCCTTGCCCTCGAGAATGATCTTATACTTCTCTTTGGTTGGTTGGTAGAAGCTCGCCATCAGAAAATGCAGGTTCGCAGTGAGCGTGCCCATTGCCGCCACCTCAGTCTCGAGTGCTCCTACAATGGGGGCCATGAGCTTTGCCCCGGCTTCATCGACATCGACAAAGGGAGGAAGCAGCTGGTCATCATGCGGTGTGAAGTGTCCAGTGACGCCCTTAATTGCCCAAGTCCGTAAATAATGCTCGAGGTATTTCCGGGTGCTCCGGGGTTGAAGACCTAGCGAGTTTCCGCAGAGATAAATACTTCTAGGGTCGGAGGAGTCATCAATATCTAGGTTGAAATTGCATTTGATCAGCGACAATGGAAATTACTAAGTAGCGGGGGTTGAGAGAAGAAGACATACTTTCATCCACATCCAGAGTCTTCCGCTTCAAATCCTTCTTCGAGGGGATGATGAATTCGTCTCGGAAATGACGGAGAGGGTCTTGTGCGTCAAGGGACTCGGCATACTCTCGCGTGAAAGCTCTGATATCATCCTTGTAGGGAAGTGGGGGGCCCTTTTTGATCTCTTGAACGTGTAGCCGGGATCCCATGGTGTGTGCTTAAAGGCGAGCTGGTGTGGAGTCTATATAGGTGTGAAATTTTTCCTGGATACTCAGAAATATACGTCCAGTGCAGCGAAATTGTCATACAAGTAAATAAACTCAGATCTCATTCGAATTGGTATAAATCATAATCTAGGCCCAACCCCGCGATGCATTCCAACGAAAGACCCACCAGAAGTAAATCTCTTGTCGGATTGGCTCAATGCCTTTGGACCTACAGCTGGGGTACCTTTGACTCCTCTGCAGGCACAGTGCTTGTACCAAGCACTACTTACCAGTTCCAGCGGTTTATTCCTCTTATTTCCAGTGCCACATTGGATGGTACCATTGGTAGCATTAAATGCAGCTGCAAACTCGGATTATTTCACTCTGTCCATGATATTACCCTCTAGCCAATGAACGATGTTAGGTTTATCAATGTACCTAGTGGTCAAACAGTGTACGAATCTTCTATCGGCCATCGGTTGGCCTTCTATGGGCCCTTGTCTATATAGACCAGGTAGTTAGTTGTAGACCAGTGGCGGAATGGTCTTTCAGTATTGTTTCTCGCCATTCTCAGAAAGTACTGAGACATGAGAGAACCAGGGCCAAATTCGATGAATATAGATTAAACCTATCGGTACGTACTTGGAAGCTTCCAATTATCATTTCCCCGTCCTTCTGATAGGTATTTGACTTAGGACTCACCTCGTTGGCAAGAAGCAAGTCCTCCTTCCTCAGACCGTTATTCAAACCTGAGACCTGGTTTAGAAATCCACAGAAAGAAAGACAAAAGAAAAAAAGTGGGGAGAATGAAATACATTTTTAATTGCCACATCTTCCAACATCACCGAAGCAATGATCAGCCCGGCTCTCTACGCAATACGATAGACTAGGCAATTTATTAATAATAACCCAAGGGAGTGTAACTGTACTCCGTAATGATTTCCATTAATTTCTATTAGACCTTGTAAAACAGGGGCACAAACAAGAAATCAAACACCGTTAAAAAGAATTTCTGGTTCTCCAAAGGAGGACCGAAAAATCACCCCAACCAGATAAATACTAGCAAACATCAAGGGTTCGGGATCCCTGTCATAGTAGACTCCTATTAAGCTCGCTAACATACTATTGGAAAGGATGTAGTGCTCATGGAGATCCACTTTCGCACACAGAACAATGTCCTCCTTTTTTCAATTCGAGGCTAGGCTGGTACCCTGTCAAATCTCCCTTTTTTGACCACCTCGATTCTTGCATATCGAAGTCTTTGTCTGAGCCGCATATGCATCAACTTAACCAAGGCACTACCGCCTGCAATGTCTGATCGAGGTGGTATTTCTCACCGACTAGAGCCGGGCATCATGTAGGCTATAAGCAGATCGTTGCTCTGTGGGCCACTGCAGTTTGCGTGATCAACTTGGCTGTAGCTGCAGATGTCAGATGAGCGGTCGATCAACAGACCTACATTATTTCCTCTAGCTAGATATTCGCCATACATTACTCGGGTAGAGGAGGGCCCAAGATGATAACTGGGAATTGGGGTTACTTGTTTGTAATCTTGACTTTTTATTAGTAGTGAGCCTCGGGCCAATAAAGAGTATATCAGGGCTCATGGATGTAGTTAACTAGTTAACTAGCAAGTTGCTGACGAGTCTTTTCCTTCTTCGGTAAGGCATTTATGCAGTCACGGGAATTCTACGACCTAAAGCAAGATAACCTACGAGTGTATATAAAACATACATACGTCAATAATCATTGACTCATGGGAGGACGCTTACAACGAAGCAAGACGGAAAAGGCCTAAATACTACTCCCGGAGTACATGCAAAATACGGTACGGCCAGACGGTGATCACCTACCTACCTAGTCTACCGAATTTTCGGTGGTCTAGCTGGGCCCTTTGATGCTCTGCCATGCTACCGACCACGACAAGAGCAAAGCTTATAAGGTATTAGGTTGAGGCTCCACAGCGAATGATATCGTGTAGCCTGCTAAAACTACTTAGTAGGTCCTCGTGTGATGTCCAGAGAATGAGAGTTGGACCCAGGTTTCGGGTCGCCGGCCGCTGAGCTTGTTCGCCACCTTATGTCAGTGACCCCTGGTTTGACGCCCCCAGTTTTCGGTTAAAGCGCCCAAGAGGAAGACGCCTGACGTAAAGCATCTGGCGAATTCCTATGTGGGGTTTCAATGTCCGTCCAGTAAAAAAGACACTCGATCAGACATGGGGGTGGACATTAATTACGAAAGTTCGCCCCAGAGTAGTTATAACGGGCTAGGCTGATGTAAGATTGACATCGCTGTAGGAAAGCCCAAGCATATTGCGTAAACAGAGTGAGTAAAACTCCGAAGACTTGAGTCTGTAGGGTCGGGATTTGTGTGGGAAGGACAAAGGAGACATGAGAGTGGAATCCTCTCATTGTTACGGGATCGTCTGCTCGGTGATCTTTTCCGCCTATTGTATTGGTTATAGTTTTCAATCAGACGGGGGCGTTCTCAAAGGCTCGTCCTATCATAATTCTCCTTGCTCTGGTTGCTAGTCAGGTGCTGGTTGTTCCAAACCTGTTGAGTCCCGTTTGTTTGTTGAGTTTAGTTGCACATATCAGACTAGCATTTGGCAGTCGGTCGCATGTACGTTCCATTCCCGGATACGCGGGTTTTCAAGAGAGGCGCACCAGCGAGAGATCCAAAGTAGCGTAAGGTACGTCTGCTTAGCAATGCAAGAGGCCAAACTAGTCGTCTCATCCCTAGTCATCCTGTCAAAGTTACATCGGTTTGGTACACCGATACACGGGAACGACGCCACTCCGATGGAGTCCATCCATCTACTCCGCCCAGGTACCTCTTGGGGGACGGACGGAGCGAGGAATTCTTGACGTTAAAGCCAAGAATGAAAGGCGACCACTTGACAAGTACCCACTTAATAACCCCCTATCCAATAGATCAGGCATAGGATAGACACCCCAACGGGCTGCATGTGCTTCGACGGAAGCCGTGAGCCGGAACGTCCTATAGAGCGCATAGGCGGAGGTTGGCTGCAAATTATTGATCAGAAACCTCCCAAGTCATGGTGAAATCCTGTTCATGGGCAGGCTCAGGTCGTTCTGCAGTGATCAAGCCTGAGCCCATAGGGGCCAGTTTTCATATCTGTGTGCATCCCGGCGTCATTCAGCTTAGTACCATGGATCTTAGTCACAAACCCGGACTGCCTAAGAGCCGTATCGAGACCTTCCTGCAACCTTTTTAGAGTAAGGGAAGGGGCATGTTTCACACACCACCATTTTTTAAATCAATGGTCTTCTGCTTTTGGTGATTTTTTCCTTGTCCCCACCCCCCCTGCAAAGGAACACCTTGGGCCACTTGCAATTGATGCTTTCTATTGTAATATGCACCTGGAAACCTTCCCGTCGAATCTGATCCGTTAGGTACAGGAGACGCCGTCTCACAGCAATCATCGACCGCTAAAGATATCGCAAATGCCGCAAAGAGACATGGCTGCTATGCGAAGCGCCCAAAAAATCTCATCGACACCTCGGAAGGCGTTGGATCGCTGTGAAAGAAACTAGAGCTGGTGGGGTCTTTTTAAAGCCATAGCAACTTTGATGTGGCCCAACTCCGTGAATATTTCTGCCGGATGATAAATAAAAAAAATAACGTTACCATCCGTTTCGATACTTTCGATTTCCCTTTGGCTGGATACACTGCAGATTAGGCAGGTTGGGTTTATACATTAGCATGATCTTCTCCTGGGAGGGTAAATGTGTGGCTTAAGATGACTTCAGAGGACCACCTTCCAGCGCTCGCTCCAGGGCCTCGCGGCCCTGTCAACAAACAACCATTCACACTCATGAAGCCGAGAAAAAATTCAACTGCCTGCCTGCCATGTAAGCAAGCGAAACGGAAGGTAAAATAGCCTTGAAACTCCGCCCCGGAATTCAAGAATGAGGACAAAGTCGCAGATCAATCAATCTGGGAAAAGAGATAGCATTCCTCATTTCTGTGCATTCCCTCAATAGACATCCTACTGACGTCTTTTCCCCACATGGCAGTGCACCGGACGCCCCGCACCTTGTAATGCATGTCGGAACACAGACGCTGAATGCATTTTCGATGAGACGCTCGACCTCAGACGTAAGGTCGCTGCTAGACGTACTCTCGGGGAATTGGAGTACTATCGAGGCTTGCTGTTTTCCTTGCTAGAGTCACTTCGCTCGTCCGATGAGGACAAGGTCAGCCATATCTTGGAGACTATTCGCGGCAGCGCTCTGCTATCCAATGTTGCCAGTGCTGTGGACGCGCCAGCCGACTTAAGTGATGCGAGTTCCGAAAACACCAAACCCCTAGGAAGCACAGATGATGCTGTAGCCCAGCAAGAACGCTTGGCTGCTGATACCCACTCTCGAATAACCCTAGAGAAACTTTGCGACATCCCCATATTCCAGGTGCCGGCGAAACCTTGGACGGTGGTCACCGATGATGATCATCTTGTTTCGCATTTGATATCCTTGTACTTCACGTGGGATCATCCATCGTCGCAAATCGTTGACCAGAGAATGTTTTTGAGTCACATGAAGGAGGGCAATAAGAACACGGAATTCTGCAGCCCTTTCCTTGTAAATAGCATATTAGCAATTGCAAGTGTATGTATAGTGCTTCTGCATAGTTTCTTGTCGACTTGATCAACGGTCTATTCTAACTTTGAGAAGACATATTCTGATTTTCCTGAAGTTTTCGCAATCCCGGGAGATGTAGCCTCCAAAGGTGTGCATTTCTTTAACGAGGCAGAAATCTTGTGGAAAGCGGAGGAAGGCCGCCCATCGTTGGCCAACATCCAGGCTCTTGCTCTGATGAGCCATGCGTATGTGTGACCCTTGTTGTCCAATATAATTCATATGCTATGGTAGCCCAGCTAACAGTTTGCAGGCTGAGATTGAAAGGAAAGCCTGGCATTAGTTGGTTGATGTTGAGGCAAGCTGTGCAGCTTGGGCAAGACTTCGGGTTCTTTCAGGCCCCGAGAACAGGGCACCACAGGTGGCAGGATACGTCAGTTGATATGCGATTTGCTGGAGCCGAAACTGCGTGGGGGTTATTTATTTTGAACTCGTAAAGTTCTCAAGTGACCCGAGCGTATTCTATGAGTTGGCTGACCGTTCTCTTCAGACAAATGTCCATGGAATGTAAGAAAACCGCGAACTTAAAGCTTCCAATATTCAACCCCCCTGGAAGAGACAATGTCGGTGATGGCATCGTATGGATCCCATATCCTCGTTCCAACCATATTGAATACGAAAAGAAGCCCGCCTTACTCCGTGAGATAATGATCCAAACGGCGCACTTCGCGGAACTTCTTGTCAACATGCAAGATTTGCTTTTTGATAAGGCATTTGACATGGATATTGGTGACCTATGTAGGGCAGTAAGCGCTGTGTACGCTCGCCTAGAAACGTGGCTGAGAGGCCTGCCCGGTCCACTGGAAATTGACAAGGAGGCTATACAAGTTCCACAAGTACTAAGTTTGCAGTAAGAGCAAGGCGTCCATTTGGCTTATCGATTGCTAAATATTGACTGCGATTGTTGTAGTATCAAATACCATCATGCCATCATCCTGCTCTTCGATTTCTTGGTGAACCACGAAGACTTCGCGCCTATGTCGCATCCGTCTCAAGTTAACCAGGCTCGATCCATCCGACTTCAGTCAGCGAAACAAATTGCTGATTATCTTCTTCTATACCATGAGTCCTATGGGCTTAGACATGTTCCCGGCCAGATGTTGGAGCCTACCAATGCAAGCTCACTGACCTTACTCACCGTTTTGGACGATTGCGAAGATGAGTTCAAAGAGGCATTCGTTGAGCTGTGCCGGTTTCTGGTAGCCTTCAGCAAGAGGTTCTCTCTCGCCAGAGATATGCTCGCGAATATAGAATCCACGGCCAAGTCCATGGGGATCAAACTGCCCACCGAAGCTGGCGCGGTGTTCGACCATAGGGATTTGGACTCGTCCCAGTGGCTTTAATCCAGGCTTCCACAGTATGTATATTAACTTCAGAGCACAACAATCGGCCAGGGGCTTACTTGGCGACAATACGCAGAATATAGAGCTGCGTCTTGAGACACCAAGGGGTGGCGTAAAGCGCGAGGAGGGAGCGACAGAGGGAACTGGTATGCCGGTCGAACAAGGTGCGTATGTATATACACTATGCAGGGGCATCCTGAGTGAATTAGCGTTCCATTCCTATCATCCTGATCCATGATGCTCGGCGATTCTCCGTTCTAGTTGGCTACTTATCAGTAGTGGCAACTGTCTCTCAGTCTATTTGAGGAATATGGGAGATCGGAGAGCAAAGGGATATGTTTCTTTCATAAGACTGGAAAACTGTTGGCAGGTTTCTGTTTATTGTGCTCTTTTTTTATTACCACATAGATTGTTAAAATTGAGATCAAAAGCGTTTGGGTGAAGAAAAGAAAGGACAAGTTGGAGGAGACTAGAAAGGCGAATGATCCCCAGGACAAGAGTTCGGCTGGATAAGTTTTCCGGTAACACATCATTGGACACTTGTACCCCCATTTCGTAGTACCTTCTCCATGGCCTCCAATGCAGAGGGCAACCCTTTGCTGTCTTTTGTAGTAAGTAAGGACTGGGCAATTCGGACTAGGCATTTGCTAATTGAATTTAGTGTCGAGCCAGCGATAACCTAACCCACGGCTTTGCCGGTGGCATGCTGGTCAGTCTGTGACTACAAATATTACTTCGTACCTTACTCGCAACTTTTACAACGGCCCTATCGGGCGATCTACAACATGCTGGTTGTCAGTACGTAGACGTTTCTGGGCCCGCACAACGGTCGAAACCAGTTTATCCAGCAGTATTTGCAGGTACTCAGCTGTCTCCTTACAGCTCCTAGTTTTCTCGTCCTCGCCAGGGGTGATCGGGTGATCGACCGATTTTCATATAGGCAACGACTTGTCGGCTCCGGTTTTACGACACGGTAGTTAACATCATAATGATAAATAATAAATAATAAATAATAAATAATAAATAAAAGAAGGTTAGACCAGGCTTGCTTGGGGTTTATTTACTTCGCGCCAATCTAGTTGGTGTCCAATAGAAATCTCTAGGATAGCTTGCATGACTACCTCCGTACCAAAGATTAATTGAGCAACTAGTTAACCATCATTCTAAGTAATTAGTCACCTCGAAGGCAACTAGTTAACTAGAGATCGAGTAGTAGGTTATCAGGGTATGACGCGAAAGCTGAGACGGAAACGAATAAATCATATTTATTGTCGGTTCCCGAATATTAGTTTTTAGTCTAGTCGTACTCCATAGTTACAGAGTAGAAGATTAACTAACTATAGGTATGTCTGTCGGGTTTTGTTCCCAGTTTCCACAATAGGGAGCACTTCATAGCTGACTCATCCATGCCGTTGTGCGCAGATAAGATAAGCACAAACCGGGGCCAAGCGAAAACCCTCAAAATTCAACTGCCGCCGAAACAATCGAAATCCCACACGCCGACGCCGAGCAGTTACCGCCAGACGACGTGCCCTCTCTCCCTCGCCCTACCCTCGGTCGACCGTTTGCCTGATCATTACCGTTCCGTCCGCAGACTTTTTACCTGTCAATATGTCGTACGAAGAGCGCGCCAATGCGCACCCTAACCTGGGCGACGAGTCCGATGTTGAGGAGGAAGCGCTCGTCAACGATTACCGCGAGCAGGTCAACTTCGATGATGGCATGAGCGAACTGGATCGGACTACGTCCCTTGGAGCTGGCTCTCAGACGCAAGATCTCCAGGCACAGCTCGCCGCTGCTGCGACCCCGCTTGAGTACCAGGCCACACTGGAGACCAAGTTTGCAAGCTATGATAACTACTGCAGCCTTTTCCACTACATCCTCAACTCGGATGGCCCCGTTGAACTGGAGGTCCCTTCTGTATGTACTCGCTCGCTAGCCTGACATCCTTAGAGGGTCACATGTGCCCTGCTTTATACATACCCCGTGCCCCCACACAATGTGTGCGCCAAGCCCGCTGTTATATGGTGTGCTAACGAATCCTTTCCTTTGGACAGTACTACTGGGCTTGGGATGTGATCGATGAATTTATTTACCAGTTCGAATCGTTCTGCCGTTACCGCAACCGCGTCGCTCGCAGTGGCTCCAACGAGGAAGAAGCCCAGCTTCTGCGTGAGAACCCAAACACATGGGGTTGCTACTCCGTGCTCAACGTTCTTTACTCCCTTATCCAGAGGTCCCAGATCAATGAGCAATTGGCTGCTATCAAGCGTGGAGAGGATCCCTTGGCATTCGCTGGAGAGTATGGCTCTCGCCCTCTGTACAAGATGCTTGGATACTTCTCGATCATCGGGCTTCTGCGTGTCCACTGCTTGCTGGGTGACTTCAGCCTTGCCCTCAAGACTCTTGACGACATCGAAATGAACAAGAAGGCTATGTTCGCTCGTGTCATGGCTGCCCACTTCACCACCTACTACTATGTAGGTTTCTCCTACATGATGATGCGCCGCTATGGTGACGCCATCCGCATGTTCAGCCACATCCTGGTCTACGTCTCCCGGACCAAGAACTTCCAGAAGGGTGGCAACAGCTACGATGCCATCGCCAAGAAGAACGATCAGATGTATGCTCTCATCGCCATCTGTGTTGCCCTCCACCCCACCCGTCTTGACGACACCATCCACTCCGCTCTCCGCGAGAAGTACGGCGAGCAGCTCCACCGTCTCCAGCACGGTGGCCCCGAGGCCCTCCCTCTGTTTGAAGAGCTCTTCCGTTCTGCTTGCCCCAAGTTCATCAGCCCCACTCCTCCAGACTTCGACAACCCATCCGTCAACATCGACCCCGTCGATCACCACACAGCTATCTTCATGGATGAGGTCAAGAACACGCTGTACAACCCTACCATCCGCTCTTACCTGAAGCTGTACACCACTATGGACCTGCAGAAGCTCGCCGGCTTCCTGGAAGTCGAGCCCGAGAAGCTCCGATCCTGGCTGTTGGTGAATAAGCAGCGCAGCCGTCAGGTCCGCTGGGTTGAGGGCGGTCTGCTGGAGGGTGAGCCCGTTGCCGCTAACGACCTGGACTATGCTCTGGAGAACGACTTGATTCACGTCAGCGAGACCAAGGCCGGCCGTCGCCTGGTGGACTGGTACCTTCGGAACCTTGCCCGCGTCTACTAAAACGCCTGGTCCCTTGTCAAGGAAAGAGGCGACAGCGCACTCAAATGTTGAGATACGTGCTATGTTCCCGGCTGCGCACATATAGAGGTACCTTTCCGTAACACAGGATCCCTCCGACCAAGCCGCAGATAGGAGAGAAAAAAAAGAAGAGAGGCAGAACCCGGGGTGGTAGGCGTGAAAATACAAACGGTTATGGAAGTGCAGTGGGGTAGTTGAAATCCATCCCATAATCTCACCTCTCGGCCCCCGGCAATATCATGAATTATCTTTTTTCCCCTTGTTTTACCCTTTCCCTTTCCCTTTCATTTTTTTTTTTCTTTCGTTGTCCATGTTTTTCATCCGGGTTACAACCTTGGACTCTACTCTGATTGTGGGTTTGGGGTGGTTATAAAAGTCTCGAGGCTTGTTTGGGGCGTATTCGATGCTTAACTATACTTGGTTTGCTTACTATTCATGTTCGACATGTTTGATTTGTGCATAATAAAATCATGCACAACAACAACACGCTAGATAGCAGAGGACAGATGTGGTAGGAATTCGCATGATGAAATAGATGATGACATTTTTCGAATTCATTCTAACCCGCACACCAACGCCATTTTAAGAAAAAAGAAAAAGAAAACGCGGAAAAGATAAGGAGAAGGGAGAGTTGGAGGTGGGGGGTATAGTAAAAATTACTCTATCTCCAGATGCAAAACGTATATTATACAAATACCAGATGCCCTCGCCCCAATTCTAATCGGTCACATCAAAGCTAGTTCCACATCCACAATTACTCGTTGCCCGGGGATTGTCGACGATCTTAAACTGACTGCCGATCAACTCCATGGTGTAATCCACTGTACTTCCGTACAGGAGTTCCAACGAAGGCTCATCCATGACTACCTTGGCCTGGCCAGCGGCCTCGGGCGACCCTTCCTCGGCGGAGTATTCTGCCTCGAAGATAGTGTCTTCTTCCGGATCGATCTTCGAAGCGGCCTCCAGGGACATCATATATTGGAACCCGTGGCATCCTCCGCTGGTAACCGTAATACGGAGATGGTGATATGGGTTCTCTTCTTTAAGGATGGATGGAGACGATGTGGGATCGGTGACTTCGCGGAGACGCTAGGGGGGATATCAGTTAGCATCATATATATGTACTGTTGTTCATAATCCTCCTAAACGGTTCATAATGGCAGAGGAGGAGGGAGGGAAGAAAAAGAAGAAAAACAAAAAAAAAATAGAAAAAAAAAAACATACAACAGGAGGGATTCGCTGGTGGTCACCCACCCAACTACTAACCTCCCGGCGTGTGGCTTAAGTACGGCTGAGCGGACGGGAAGCCCTGTTTTCCACACCCTATGGTCGTATGTACTTATCAGACAACTGATGAGGAGTTTTAACGCCAAAGTGCTTGGTACACCCTTCGCCCAGTTGCAGGAAAACCCCCGGATCAATTGTTACGACCAGGAGCTACTTCCCGTCCAGCCCAACCTTCTTATACCGAGTCACGCCACACTTGAATAAAGCAGGAAGGGTAACGAATAATAGCGGTATGAACATACTTCAGCAGCGCGGGGCGAGATGTCAATCGTCAGCGGGTTACCATCTTCGCCGGTCCTCGGGTTCTGTAACACCTTGGTGGCGGGTCTGAGGGAGGTGGACGAAAAGGCGCAACGCTGTTGGAGACGCACGAATGCGGGGAGGGATCTCCGTGGGGAGACGATTTGGCTTCTCTTCGACTCGCAAATCGTATAGGATATCGACCGGCGGGGGGCAGAATCGCCAAATGATGCGGAGACGGAGATGCTCGAACGGGGTTTTGAGGATGGGAAGGCGGGAACGCCTGCGCGAGGGGAGTGCTGCCGCCATAGCTGGCGGGCAGCAGACGATAACATCGAGCGAGACATGGTCAAATTCGAAGGAATTCAGAGGGTGATGTTTGGTAGGAATCAAATGCTCCGTGAACGAGTTTCTGCGAATTTGATTATCGATCAACCGTTAGTCATATGGTTCCCATGACGTTATTGGTCGATTTTCAGGTACCGGCAATCCGGGTATCGGAGTTAGCCACCCGGAGATATTTCGATGTACTGCAACTAGACAAATATATAATCTAAACATACTCTTTATACGATGCGAGACTTCAAACTGTTCCCAATTAGTCCCGGTCCTTATCCTGACAGCTTGATCAACACACATATCTATGGCCCTGAAATAACCAGAGATCGTAAAGTGTACATTAGTTACCAATCTCCCTTCTGCAACATCCAAACAAGTCAATTCAGCTCTACCACATCACCCTCCCCAAATTCCCTCTATAGTCTTTCATCGGGCGAGTTTCTAAATCATCATCAGGCCTGGGTAAGAGAGTCTAATGGCGACGAAGGAAGGCATGTGTAAATTAATCCTACTTAAACCCGAACCAGTCGCCGTTGTGCCGCCAGTGAAATCAAGATTGGGGGAGCGAGTTACCCTGCAAGGAGACACATCCAAACTTGAGATCGTTGTATCTAGGCGACCAGGAACGTACCATTATATCTTGCCCCTGATAGATCCTCAAGTTTCAACCAAACTATTATAACAAACCTGATATACAACCGACAAAAGTGATGCAGGTTAGCAGCCAATGGGACGGATTCTGATACTGTCTGGATGGATGTCCATAGCTGATCCCAGGATAGGGTAAACAAAGCCTGTTTTGATTTTCAGGTACTGCAGATCAACTGCAGCAGAAATCCAGGACCAGCACAACAACCGTATGGGCACATCTTTTTGGACTCAAAATGGAATTACGGGTATGATTGGACATGGCATGGTGGTGACATTGTATTTCTTGACAATTTCTTGAATCCTAGCTAACTCGGGTCTCGTGAGGAGAAAAAGGGTTGACTCTTGTGCCTTTCCTGTCCGAATAGGAGGTATGGTCGATCGGAATATCGCAGCCTGTACTGGTACACAATCCCTGTCCCAGCCGATCTATAATATCCGACAAGGTGACCTACTTTTTGGTGGGTTGGAATAACCTGTGGCTGAGACCATAATAAGTCTATCGCCGGGAAGACCAAATACGCTACCAAGCCGGTTATTGAACTAAGCATTGTGAAACCTACTGTCAACATGCTGCGCCGGGGAGGGGGTTCCGGCTTTGTTGCCGTTGCGGGCTACAGTGTCTTCTTTGAGGCACAGCCCTCCCGTTTGGTAGCCCAAAGGCCATGCTGACTACGTCAGGATCTTCATGAGGGCTGGGGAGGTACTCATTAGGGAATTGTTTAGTCTTAAGGCGCCGGTGGAGGAATGCAATAAGTTCTAGGAGGGGGGCGTATCTTCTCCCCCTAGTGTGATAGTCATTTTCTCGACAAGATTGTATACTCGATCTCAAGTCATTGACGTTTGCCCTATACTGATATAGAAGATCCATGATATGCAACATTAAATTAATTGAACTCGACCATTTGCTAGCGTGCACGGGTCTGTGCTCTTAGCCCAGATGATTGTCGAGAGAACCTTAATCCAAGATAGTAACTACTCGAAAGGTGAAACTGGTTGTTATTGCGACCGAGGGCTTGGATTTAGGTAGACTCGGACTGCAGAGATGCAAATACACGTGGCCCTTGCTTAGTGCGCTCTTGTTCTCTATTATCAATACGTGAATTGATATATACTCCAGAGTTACCCCGTTCTCTTATCTTAGCTATGTAACAACCATGCGATCCATGGTATGATGCCAAGACGTTAGGTGGCGTTCATAAATCCAGCCCTTGGGCCCTTGCCACCCCTGCAGACATGCATTGGATCATCCTTGGGTGTCGGCATTTTTACACCTTCTAGCCTTGCCATTCTACACACTCTGCACCTTTGTACATTTTAATTTCGACCATCAGTCACCGTAGAGACAACTTCTTAGAGACTGATAACAATTCAGGGGTTCACCGCCTCCGGTTATCATCGGCTTCGTGATGGAGGGGCAAAGGCGGTGGGGCAATTGATATGGGAGCAAAGCGTTTTCTGCACATAAAAAAGCGAACAGAAGATAGCGGGGAGGGGACCAAAGTGCGGCCGAAAGGGCAGTCCTATTCGACAATTCGCTGTATGGATCCAGTAGTCAATGGCAATCTAATCCTGTCAGGTAGTCTCAGAGGCAAAAGGTCCTCTGGTAGCTCGGATATCGATGGCAACGTTCCGAACATTGAGTCGGGCACAAGGAAAAAAATCTTCTCTCACGCCCTATGACACTGAACCCTAAAAAGAAGCTAAGAGAAGTCTCGTAGGGCGTGGAATTCTTCTCTCCTGTATACCCGTTCCAAGTAGTATTTATATCACGCATCGTCCACAACTCAGCGGACTTCAGAGACCTGCCCCGATCTCGCACCGAGGAAATCGCATGAGCGTTTCGTGACTCATACCACACAATTCCGCGCACACATCAAACCTTTATTCCTCACATCTCCCCGACACCTGAATTGTACAAACATCCATCATGGGTTCCGTTGCACACTCTGTGGCAGAGCTCGATGCCTCTGTGGTCAAGATCACTCGGTCAACAAATCTCCGCCCGGTTCCTGCGCCCGGGTCACCGGAGGAATTGAGCCACTCGCATTGTACTGACCATATGGTCACTGCCCGGTGGACAGTGGCCAATGGCTGGGAAACCCCCGAAGTGAAGCCCTTTGAGAATCTTAGCATCCCTCCCACAGCATCTTGCTTGCACTATGCCACCGAATGCTTTGAGGGTATGAAGGTGTACAGAGGATATGATGGCAAACTGCGCCTGTTCCGCCCTGATTGCAACGGAGAGAGATTGCTCATGAGCGCCCAAAGAACTGCATTGCCTAGCTTCCGGTATGAGGAGCTGAAGGTTCTCATCGCTAAGTTGATGCAGATCGATGGACCCCGTATGTGTCCCCGTGCGAATAACTGCTCTCTCAACTAACCCAATTACCTACAGGCTGGCTCCCCAAGGACCAACCTGGTCGTTTCCTCTATCTCCGCCCCACCTTGATCGGCAGTGGCCCTCATCTGGGTGTTCAGACTCCCAAGGAAGCCCTTCTTTTCATCATCGCCGTGCCATGGCCTGACCCGTCCAAGTTGAAGAAGCCAGAAGAGGGCGTCAAGCCCGGTTTGAAGCTTCTTGCTTCTGCACCCGATTCTATCCGTGCCTGGCCAGGTGGTTTCGGCTATGCAAAGCTCGGAGCGAACTACGGCCCCTCGTTGGTTGCGCACGGTAAAGCTCAAGCCATTGGCTTTGATCAGATCCTTTGGCTGTTTGGTCAGGACCGTCAGGTAACCGAGGCCGGTGCTAGTAACTTCTTCATTGTTTGGGAGAACAAGGAAACTGGAAAGCTCGAGCTTGTCACCGCACCCCTGGAAAACCAGTTGATTCTTGCCGGTGTTACTCGCCGTAGTGTTCTCCACCTGGCACGCTCAGAGCTGTCAAAGCCTGTTGGTTCCCTTGCCCCGGTTGAAGTTGTTGAGAGAAGCTTCACTATTAGCGAGGTCGAACAGGCCTGGAAGGAGGGCCGCATCATCGAAGCCTTCGTCTGCGGCACAGCCGTAAGTTACACTCCACCAATCATTCTAAGCAAGGACATGCTAACAATAGACCAGTTCTTCGTTACACCAATCAAGCTTATCCGGAATGGTGACGTCGACATGGACATGCTGGAAGCTGGCGCAGCCCGTGCAGGATATGCAGCCCAGATCAAGGCTTGGTTGGAGGCCATCATGTACGGTACGGATGGCAAGGAGAATCATGAATGGTCTTACATCATCGAAGGAGAAAGTGAAAAATAGGGGAGAAAGGCAAGATTTTGATGATGGACTTGATGAATACAGTAATGAGAGGTCGAGGCGGGGTTGGTTGCATTGTACATAATTGACCTGCATGTCACGGGGTCAAAGATCCTTGCATAGATCATAGATTTCCAATTGAGCGTTCTCTTTTATGTCTTCTTGTCTTTGCTTTAAGCTGTCTCTCCCAATATCGGAAGGATTACAATATCTTAGAATTGATGCTCGTTCCTATATCATTGACGATCCTACATTGTATTGCTTTCGTCCAGATCTACCACTACCGGGGCATACTCTCCCATCTCGTCGTCTTCGTCGTCAGGCATGTCCATTTCAACTTGCTCTCCGTCCTCCAGCTGAAGCATGCCTCGCCGTACAAAAGCTCCATGATTGAGCTCCCAATCGTATTCAGTCTTCACCCAAGATTCCAGTTCCTTAAAATCTTCCTTCACCAAGGGCCCAGCATCCTCGATGACCTCATAGAGTGACGTTCTAAATTTCATTAGCAGCTTTCGTAGAAACTCCCCTCCTTCTTCTCCATCGAGATCAAAGAACCCCCCCTCAATATCATCGCATCGTCGAAGCTGTAGTAAGAGCAAACGTAGCACGTTACTCATAAACTGCTCTCTTTCTTTTATGGCTCTTTGACACGTAAGTATTAAACCCAGCAGTCTCTTCCACTGCTGAAGACACGAGAAATTCATCAACGTTAGGACCATCAAGAAGGTAAATTGTAGTTCACCCAGGATCTGTGCTTCTCCAAGTTCCTCATCGATCTCGCTTGATTCCTGTTCCGCACTGGAAACTTGGTGTATGAGATCTCCTAGCGCCCACGAACGGTCCTGGGCAGCCTCAGTCCTCTCACGTCCAATAGCCCCTTCCCTCCAAGTCTTCTTAAGATCAATAGGAAGGAAAGAAAACTCGCTCTCTTGCTCTCCGATGACATCCACTAGTCTATCAGGGTCCTGCCCCGGTTCAGGAATGCCGGGTATATTCTCACTGTCCATCTGCGCTGTACTTGCCGAAGTAACCATCCATCGAGGCCGGCCATCGACATCTATCTCAGGGTTCCCTATTATACGCTTCAAAAGCCTAGGAGATAGCCGGTCTGTAAGGCATTCCCAATCGCGTCGCCCTTCTTCTTCATTCTCATTATCGTCGACGCTCCGCGGCTGAATCCGACTCCCAGATGATGGCGGTACGCGACTGCGGTAGCGGAATAGCCCTCCACTTTGCCAAACGGCAGCCAAGTTCGCCTTGTGGCGCATTGCCTCCTGCCTATCTGCATCATCACTGGCACGTAGAGGGGCCAGCATCTCGGTGTCCGTATTCCATTTCCATACGATCACATCGCTTCCTAGGTTCCCTCGCGCAGCTGGAATCAGAGCACCATCGTTCGTGGATCCGGCTGCGCTGATATCGCCAACGTAAAACCACCCGCCACTTCTCAACGACAAACTTTGTGTCACTCCTGTGTAGAGGAAATGCCACCCAGTCGGTAAATCGCGAATCCCATGGAAATTCGGCGTGGATGTGAAAGTAATGAGGTCGATGCCGACCAGCGTCTTCGGTGGGAGGTGGGGTACGAGGATGGTTGGGGAGGGAGTCACGGAAGCCATAGTTTAGCCGTCAATAGAGCTGTGTGTTCTTATGGGTTCCGTAGATATGAAAAGTAGAATGAGCTGGGCGGGTGATATGTGGCTGTAATGATTCCTGGAGTGTTTCCCAGGATATGCGATGACGGAGCTGTCGCCAATGTCGTATGCTCTTTTCAAGCTGCTGGTGCCTTTCTCCCTGGACTTCTCATGTAACCAATTATTCAAATGGGTAGCGCACTTAGGAAGCAAGCTAAGCCATTTATCAAAGACTAAAGTTAACTGGTAGAGAGACACCAGGGCAAATTTCAGTGGAGCTGAAAGAATTCGCTATTGATTATCGATAAGCTTCCGGAACTCCCCTTATCTGAATATGCATTTCTCCCAACGTCTTATACTACAGGGTACATAAGTGACCTAAGAATATCCGTGCTGCTATACCTCACGGTACAAATGCCATGTTATGATGGTTTTTATTGGAACTAGATTGTTTTAAGAAGGGATAAAACATCACTACGAAGCTTTTACAGGTAGACAAGGTAAACGGTTCCAGTCGAGATATATTGACGAGACGTAGCTGCTATTTCAGAGACTACTGATGCCTAAAACCGAATAGAAACTTTTCTGGATATGAAAAAAATTGAAGACCAGGCGATAAATGCCGTTCTCCGCGTTTATTCCATCCACATCCGCAGGCAGGGTATTCTGCTGATAGCCTCCCATCCAGCCAGGCAAGAAACTTGCGCAAGTTGGAGAAGATGCGCTCGCACATACCTACAGACGACGACCACGGCGACCACCCTTGCGACGAGTAGAGTCGGAGGGAGTGGGGGTGACGTCCTCAATACGTCCGATTCTCATGCCGGAACGGGCAAGAGCACGGAGAGCGGACTGGGCACCGGGACCGGGGGTCTTGGTACCGTTACCTATGGAAGGTTAGTAAACTGACGATTGTCTTATTTCCGCGGGTACTATCGCTACATACCACCGGTAGCACGGATCTTGATGTGGAGAGCGTTGATGCCGAGCTCCTTGCAACGGGTAGCAACATCCTGAGCAGCCAACATAGCAGCGTAGGGAGAAGACTCGTCACGGTCAGCCTTGACCTTCATACCACCGGTGACACGGCAGATGGTTTCGCGACCACTATAGCCTAGGAGTTAGTCCGGTCTCTTTGTTTCATATTTAATCGCCGGCATATCAATCATTCACGGGGGAAATCGTATGGCCGGGGAGATCGTAGGGAAGTGATGCGACGAACCTCAGATCGGTGACGTGGACGAAGGTATCGTTGAAGGAGGCAAAGATACGGGCAACGCCGAAAACGAGCTTGCCTGAAATCCATTCCTATTAGATTTGCGCGTACGGTATAAGCTTCAAGATTGTACATACCATCTCCGGCAAGAGGGCCGAGAGTGACGTTCTCCTTAACGGCAGCGGTCTTCTGCTTGGGGGCCATTGTTGTTGTGCTGGATGGTGGTATGGAATATGGACAAGAGAAGGAAGAAAAACGGGCCCTTGAAGTTGACTTGGATACAGAAAATGGATGGTGTGTGCCCTACGGCCCTTTCCTTGATGCTGATTGGATGAATGTTAAATTTTGGCGGGGATCAAGCGAGTCGGGGCCTCAGGCACTAAAGGCTCGTAGCATTTTACTTGACAAGTAGCAGTGGTGGGGCTACCTCGGTCAACAGTCGGGCCGGTGATGCGGTGGATTTTCACATAAATTCTCTCCTTGCTGACGGCTCTCACCTTTTTCTTCTTCACACGCATGCACTTTTGTGTTTCGCAAAGGAAGCGACCAGTGCAGCAACTTGATGTTGGGTTGATTACTCTGGCTGGAAGATAGTCCGAGTCCACCATATCATAGTGCACAATTGATCGTGGTATTACCGGTTTAAGATGGGTTTCACCAAGGAAGATGCTATGATTGGCATCATCGGCATGGGCGACATGGGCAAGATGTATGCCCAGCGCCTGAGCATGGCAGGGTGGAGGTAATGTCTCCCAGATTTTTTGCGGTCTTTGTCAGTGCTTTGCATTGTGTGTTCTCGCGTAATAGGTAAGACAAAATCCTTTTTTACTCCCAGCAATTTTCGTGCTCCCTGTTTGAATGATGACTTGAGTGCATTTGGCTCGAGTATGGTCTGGTGGTGCGCTATATCGCCATTTTGGTATATGGTTGTACTGTTGGACTGTCAATGATGTAAAATCTCAGCTACCTAAATCTTTTTGTCTGATTCAAACCTTCACAATCCGTTCTGTTACAAGTTGAACCTTGGATGATCATGGGCTAACTTGTTATATCAAGGTTATTGCAGTATATTGCTTCCATAGTTTATAGACACGCCTTAGTTACTAACAAGAATATTTCTTCAAGGATAAATGCATGTGACAAGCCTGATAGTTTTGAGAGCCTGAAATCTGAATTTGCTTCTCAAGTACGTCTGTCGATCACAGCTCATGCTGTTCCTAGACTCATCGTATATAGAAAGGTGTCACAATTTACCCGAATGGGCACCTTGTTTCAAGAATAAGCGACTTCATTATATACAGTGTAGAGGCTGGTGTGATCGACAAGGTAGTGGCGGAATATGGCCCATGTATGTCTAGCCAAACTACCGCTGCCTATATTAGAGCAGCGTCTGACTGGTTGACACAGCTACCAAGGTCGGTGCGATTGTCGGTGGCCAGACATCTTGCAAAGCTCCAGAGCTGGCCGCATTCGATAAACATCTCCCTTCCGATGTAGAAATTGTATCCTGCCATTCGCTCCATGGCCCTAATGTCAACCCGAAAGGCCAACCACTGGTATGATTGTGCATATTGCTACCAGCTTGTACGGATGATAACGTATGGATTCAGGTCCTGATACAGCACCGCGCATCGGATGAGAGTCTTCGATTCGTCGAAAATGTCCTGTCATGCTTCGAATCTAAGTTTGTCTATCTCACTGGTGAGATGCACGACCGAATCACTGCAGATACACAAGCTGTTACTCATGCGGCTTTCTTGAGCATGGGCACCGCATGGCAGGCGAATAAACAGTTCCCATGGGAGATATCTCGCTGGGTGGGAGGAATCGAGAACGTGAAGATCAACATCACTTTGCGTATCTACTCCAACAAATGGCACGTCTATGCTGGTCTAGCAATTCTCAATCCAAGCGCCAAGAAACAGATCAGACAGTACGCCGAATCAGTGACGGACTTGTACAAGCTGATGATTGAGGGTCGCCGAGACGAGCTCAAGCAGCGTGTCAAGTCTGCAGGCGCAGCCGTCTTCAAACCTGGCACAGAGGGACAGGATCTGTTGTTGAAAGACGATGTTCTTGACCGGTTCTCGCTCTCGAAGGGACCTCGTGAGACATCGCCTCCTAACAGTCACCTTAGTTTGCTTGCGATCGTGGATTGTTGGTCAAAGCTAGGAATTGTCCCTTATGACCATATGATTTGCTCCACGCCTGTGAGTACCAATATACAATCATTTGATACATATTTTGATCATTTACTGACCATTAAAATTCTTGTGTAGCTCTTCCGTCTTTGGCTTGGAGTTACGGAGTACCTCTTCCGCAATCCTGAGCTACTTGAGGAGGCATTGGATACTGCCATTGATGATAAGACGTTCCGTTCTGACGATTTGGAATTTACATTTGCGGCTCGGGTAAGTAGCTTTTTTTTACCCCTGTAATATATATGCCCTTTATAAAAGAGTTCTGACATGATTGAAATAACGCAGGCATGGTCAGACTGCGTCTCATTTGGCGATTTCGAATCCTACCGCGATCGATTTGAGCGGATTCAGGAATACTTCGCTCCTCGTTTCCCCGATGCCGTCAAACTAGGCAATGAGATGATGAAGACTATCCTTGAGAAGACGAAGAGCAACTAAATCTGGAGAAGGAAAAATAATGACAAAATGATCATGATAGATGGGAACAATACGATCGAGAATCATCACAAGATCAACATCATAGGCTTAGCATGAAGGACGACATGGCATGATTTCGGGGTAGTCAAATACATTGTTGAGGTTGTCAAGTTACAACCGCTTGTGATTATCTATAACATGATACCGGCCTTTCAATCAAATATTCAAGGGTCTCCAGCAAACATTTCCATTGCAAAATTCCCCTATCAGGTAGCATAAATCCTAGAAAATGCGCAGGGTATATCGAGTATACGTATCATCTTGAGCTTAGTATCCTGCAATCACTGGTAAGACAAATTGAATATCAAGTTTTCTAGTCGGATGAATAATATATCATGTCTTCCCCGCGCTCAGAATAACTCCCTCTCAATTCAGATGGTCTTTGACGAGTAAAATCAGGGAAACCCCGCCCTTGCCCATTTACAGTCTCTAGGGGAACAGTGGATACCAACCCGGGCAATCCCAACCCAGTCAATCCCAACAACAGCCCTTCTACAACATCACAAACACTCTTCCTCCCACCACGCCATTCCGGATATCCACATCATCAACTTAAAGATGCACATACACTACTTCCTGCGAGTATCAGGTGAAACCACACAAAAGATGATATATAATTGAGTATTTTACCTTTACGCATGTTACCTTACCGGGCAAGAGTGGCTTGAGTCCATGCCTAGTACCGGGTAGTCGCCGGAGAGGTGTCCCAACCATTGGTGATGTTAAGTGGAGTCATGTCATTAGTAGTACGAACGTATTCATGCTGAGCTGATCATGGTGTATGAAGGGGAAAAAAAGACATCACAATCTTCGTTCCACAGGGAGGTGACACTGTATACCATCAGAAACCACAGTAACAAGTTAGCAATCAGATCTTAGCACCAATAGGACATAAGAAAAGCCTGGGAGGGATTGGAGGTATAGAAAATTATAATCTTTTTTGAATTTTTCCATGAAGTAGTTGCGAAGAATCCTGTCTTCGATATACGATCTACTTCACACTTTCTGGTATTATACCTACATTCTTAATATCCCCACCAATATCTGTACAATGCGCATAGTACCTTGTTGGAGCCATGGCCTGACTGTTATAGTACGTAGTTAGTGAAGTTACTGCCCAGTCCATCAACTGGCTAACCCTCATACCTCGATGGCGCTACTAGTGTAGGCCACGAGAAGGTAGAGCCGTTTCTATTCGTCTTGACCTAGCAGGTGAATTAATAGTTGTAGTATAATAATTCAAGTAGTATTTTTTGGCAACCACATATTCACATATTGTGAATTGGATGTCTCCGAGTAAACCCCGAAGTAAAAGTGAGCTCTACCAAACTTTCTTACCATCCACAATCTCTGATATAGAATCGCATGTCGGTAGCCAAGGCACCTACAATCCGTATTACTATTAACTATGAGTGATTGTTTGTAATTTTTCATAACAAGCCATCAGAGATTCTAGCCATGTTTGTTATTTTAAAAAAATGTGTGTTTCCCCGTATTCTGGTACAAGAAAAGACCACGGTTCAACGTTGGCATTTTGATTAGTCGGAAGCATTACGTATAATTGCAGGGATTTTTTATTGGGATATGGGTGATTGGGTTCTCAAGATCAGTGTTCGATGGAATCCGAAGCGAGACACCTAGGTAATAGAACAATTATCGTACGATGAGCCCGAAGCGAATGGTGGACCTCAGAGGCACATACCACTGACTCGGTAAATTGAAGCCAAGGCCTTTTCACATGTAGGCAAAAGTTAGATATGAACACTTCATTTAATGAAATTAATGAACTTTCCCGGAACCGAGTTCGCCTACTTCCTAGTCACTGACTCCTACGAATGGTAGCCATGATTCTATGCGCTATTATGTAGTAGTCTTGGTCGTTTAGGAACGGAGAACTCCGTACAAAACTAAGGGGAAAGGGAGGAGAAAAAAAAAAGACATTCGAAAAATGGCAAATATCGGCGACATCCGGAATAGAATCTTACTGGAGTCAATGTTCTCTGATAGAAACGCGAGAAAATAAAATAAAAACAGAAGTAGTAACATGGTAGCGAATCCGCATGGGTAGAGTGGATTCGACGTAAAATGGTTCCTAGGTCACTAGAGACAAGTCACTGTCACACTACAGTACCCTTAGTGTTCTAGTTTGGTTCGTTCCCAAGCAACCCACTTTATACAATCAAATGGCACTATTTTCACCAGCACCCCTGTCCTTGCAGCATGCTATGCATGGATTAGTTTCCAACGGGTTGATATGGGGCAGGGGGCGGGATAGACAAATATCAAATATACCAGAATTAGATCTTCTTTGGCCATAGCCTCCCAAAAAAGAAGAGGAAGAAGAAGAAAGAAAGAAAGAAAGAAAGAAGAGATCTGCATTGTACGCGGAGTGATCTCTGAGTGTAGAAGGCACTCTCCTCCCTCTTTGAAAAGGGCTGTTATTACCTTGTACCTCCTACACTTAGGGCTTCTGAGGCCCGGACCGCTACCTTATTTTCTCCGAACCAATAGCATCTCTACCCACTCCAGCAGACTAGTAACATTGAAAGGCTTTACGTAGTATCGATTCCGTTAAAGTGGATTCTCGAACATAAATCATTTGGATTGGAGGTTTAAGCGTATATCATGATGCAAGAAGACGAGCCGTGTCCTGCACATTCATGAAACTTACGCAAGTGGTTTTAAAGTCAACGAATACGTGGTCCATCCATATTGTTTCCGCCAGATTGGTGTCCAGTCATGTAGTAGCACGTGGTAATATCCCCTTGAAGGTGTAGTTAATGGCAACTGCTTCCCTCTCCGTTGGGAAATTTAGTCCTAGGTAATATATGAGCCCGGCTGAGGCGGCTTGATGGCCTTGTCTGCCCCTGCAGTGAATTTCTCTAGGAGTGTAACGTAATGGCTGCTGTCTTGACAACCGACCATTTTCATTATCGCCCTATAGCCTGTGGTCACCAAGTGGTCTCTACCTATGATTGAGCCAGTGTAAATCTTCTGAAACAGGATGAGGCTCAGTTTTACTTTATTTTCTTTTTGCAGTGCCACCTGATACTTACTATGTGGCCGGGGAGGGGGTTATAGAAAGCAAACTTTGAGTAAATCACACACAGATACCGGCCTTTTATCGGTGAAAGTTAGTTGGTTCTAGCCTCGTAAGTCCCTCAATTTACATCTAGTCTTACTTACACGGGGACGTAAGTTGCCGGAATTCATTTAGTATCAACTATGCCCCTGCTATAGTACAACTTGGCGCTAATCCCGCGGTACCAAGGTTGGAGTAGGGCATCACTATAGAATCATTTATAGTATCGGAGGAAGTAATTCCCTGCAATTTGCCCCGCACAGCAGTTTGCTCTTGGAAAATCCTACAGATGGATTATATATGCCCATTGTAGGATGTAGAGTTGTGCCCCCCTTCCTCCTTCATCGCATTTCTCTCGTGTATATTGTTTCTAGTTGAGATATCCCGCCAAGTTTCGGGGATTAATAGCCGTAATGCTTTATTCTTGGTCTATCTTCCTTGCAATTGCCTTGTTGTTCAGTAGGTCACCAGTTGACCCGATAAGAACCTTGACTAATCTTCATCAGTTCCCTCAACATGGGGCTATATCATCACCTACACCCCCTCTAAAGGAGGCGGCGTATCGTACGGCTTTAATATACCCGAGAATGTAGCACCTGACACCAACGGTACTATCTATCTTCAACTGAGCGCACCGTCTCATACAAAATGGATAGCACTCGGCCAGGGCGAGCGAATGACGGGAGGGAGCATCTTTCTCATCTACACTTCGCCTGGTGGCAGTGTTACTCTCTCCCCAAGAAAGGCGTTTGGTCATCTTGATGTCTTCTATGACCCCAATATACAGGCCTACCTTCTTGAAGGTTCTGGGGTTTATGACGGTGTGATGACAGCAAACATTCGTTGTGAGAACTGTATGCATCTAGATAATGGAGATAGCATAATGGGAAGCTCCAGCTCTTGGAGTTGGGCTATGTCTCATGGGAGTCCATTAGTGTCCTTGGATCTTGCTGAGAAGATTCATAAGCATGATATTCACGGTACTTTCACCCTGGACTTGACTACAGCCACTGGCGGTAATTCATCCAATCCGTTTCTCGACTCAACATACCTGCATCACGATGTCACCCTTTTCTCGAAGGAGCATGTAATTGATGATGCTTTGCTTTACATGAAACGTGTTGCACATGGCGTACTAACGCCAATCGCCTTCGTTCTGATGTTTCCCGGCTTTGGGCTTCTCATGCAAATATATCCATCTCGCTACACTGTTCTATGGATGCATGCTCCCATGCAAATAATTGCAGCTTGTGTAGCAACGGTTGGTCTTGGCTTTGGAGTCGCCGTATCTATGGATGTCAAACTGCCCAAGGGTTATCATGTTATTATAGGCTATGTTTTGATCGGTGCTGCCGTTCTTATCCAACCTGTTATAGGGATTGTGCAGCATTTATATTTCCGAAGATCAGGAAGAACCACTATCTACGGTGTCTTGCATCGCTGGCTTGGGCGCCTGTTATCAGCCATGGGCATCGTTAATGGTGGGATAGGGTTTTACTTTGCGTATCAGCGTACCGAGGATATCCCGCCAATTCCGCCGATCATATACGGGACTGTCTGTGGAGGAGTATGCATGTTATATGTCTTCGTGGCCATGTGGCGCAGAGAGAAAACGAGATCACAAGCTATTCTCACGAAGTTCAAGACTGAGTTTTTCCAGAAAAGGGAGCAAGGGAGTGACAAGCTTGATGATGCGAGCTCGGACCCTGTTGAATCTGACAGTATGTCCGAGAAGAAGTCACAGTTTCCATGATAACATGTAAGAGGGCCTTGTCAGCGTCTATCTGTCTTGCAACCTTTTGTTCATGTACGTATGAAACATACATACTAGGAATAGAACTATGCCTTGCAGGGGTTTTGGTGAAGGTATAGTCAACACGCGGTCTGCATTGTTTGAAAGATCGCATACCGCATATGTACTTTAAATAGCGATGTATTGGACTCATTGGACGTACATGGGATGAAAGGAAAAGGATTCCAAGAATCAATGGTCGAGAAATGCATGCAAATAATACTGCACGGTTTACCTATAGCAGCCTAAGGCCATTGTTAGGGCCTGGTTAGTCAGCGGTCAACGACCACCTGAAACCAACGCCGGTGGGATGGGCTCAGATCTCCCATCGCGGCTCTCGTGAACTTGCTCCTTGAATTGAGACTGTCATTTGCTGTACCGTGGTGCATGTGACCCCCCTCTCATACTTCGAGACCCCCCGATTACCCCCTCCTCAGGCCTCCGGCTGAAGTAGCTTTCCGCGACCGCAGAGACTCTTCTCCCCCTCCCTTCCAATCGGACCCGCTGTCTAGCCCGACCGATCCAAACCGCGCTCGATCTAGATTCACGAAGATATCCTTTGTCCTCGCGGTAGCAGTCGAACCTTCCTCGGCGAACTCAATGCGGCCCTCCGCCCCTCTTCTCATTCGCGACAGGTGATACGCATTTCGTTACGGCTAGATGGAGATCTATGGCGTCCGGATATAACTCAACGTTCTCGACGACGTCGACCCAGCATCGTGCTGTGGGAGATGGGCGATCGTACTCCAGTCTCGATGATGGCTCTGTGGATGGCAGTTGGCCGGGGGTCGCTTCGAGGTCGGGGAGAAATGCTCGATCGGAATCTGGAGGTAGTGCAACCATCGGCTTTCGGGCAGCGCCGTCGTTGGCCCCCTCGTCCGGGTCTGGGGGACCAGGTAGCTTCAGTTCTGAGCTAAAAAGTATGAAAACATCACGAAGCACAACACCGCGGCCCGATGCTACGTTTAGGCGAAGAGGGAGCAGCAACGTCGAGCCCGACGACCTGTCAAGTACTGAGGAACGCCAGGCTGCGATCCGAAATAAGATTGCGAAGGAGATGAAAATTAAAACAGGGACGGAGAATATGCTTGAGGCGTTGCTGGCTAAGAACCCGAAACATACAAAGGATCAGAGGTTAAAGGTGGAATCGGAGTTGAGCTCATCGAATCGAAAGCTTGCCGAACTACATCATGAACTGGAGGAGGAACTACTACGTGCGCAGGCGCCGTCAACTCCTCCACGGAGTCGTTTATCGTCTCTGTTCCAGGGTAGCTCCATGCGATCACCCTCTCGCAGTAATGTAGAGTTGGACGAGGACCAGCCGGAGGATGGAGAGGCGGAAATGGAATCGCCAACATATGTACTTGCAGAGACGTTACAAGCACTGGAGATCGAAGGCATGTCACCAGACTACTATGTTGAGCGTGCAAATAGCCTTGTTGAACTCTTTAAGCGACATCCCACTTTGAAGTATGATCTAGCGTGGTCTGTTTTCGGTTTGCGCGTTCAGGTCATGCTCCTAAGTGACAACAAGGAAGTTGTGGCAGCTGGTTACAGGTTGACTCGTTATGCCATCGCGGACCGGAAATCCCTCCAGATAATCCGTTCATTACACACAGACGAGTTAGTAATTTTGTCGCTTGTCAAAGAGAGCAAAGCAAGCATTGAGCGTGAGCAAGCCCTTAAATTTGTTAGGGCTTTTCTGGATGTCAAGGATGGCGTGCGTGAAATCTCGCGTGCCGTGGTGCGGACAATTGTCTCCGTCGCTGAGCACTACGAGGACCGCTTAAGAAACATCTCGATTATGACCCTCGCCGAAATTCTAGTCAAAGAGCCTGAGCTCATTTCTTCTGCTGGTGGCTTTGCGACATTGCATGATGCCCTAGCGGAAGGGACATTCGGGGCTTCTGAGTCTCTGATAGCAAGTTTTCTGCATGTACTTGACACTCCACAGAGTAGGAAACACCTGCAAGGAGGGACCGAGCTCGAAGCTGTTCTTGCACCCTTTACCGATTCACTAGCGGATAGTGTTCGCAATGGCCGACTAAAGTCATCCGCTAAAGCTATATCGGCAATGCTCAAGACATGGCCGGGCCTGGTAGTTCTTGCAAGAAATGGTGGAAAACCATTACAATCGCTCTTGGAATCTTTGCACTACCCCGATTCGCAGGCCAGAGATCTGATCATGGAGCTGTTGTTTGATGCCCTAAGAATTAAACCACCGTCGTGGTCTTCATCATTCCTTGCGGGCCGACGGCTCACAACTTACGGCAGAGTCTCAAATCTTCGGTCAGAGTCAGACGCAAAACAATATCGCGGGTACTATGATGACAATGAGAGCAAATTTGACCTAACAGCACACTTTTCTACCCTCATCCTAGCGACTTTAGTGGATGCAGGACTGTCCAAGGTATTTCCCCGCCCTGATTTTGTTCGTATTAGCGTTATCATTGCCGGCTTTGCTAACAGACATAGGCGCTCTCTGAGCTCATCGAGGACGAAGAGGATTTGTCTCTCAGACGTAAAGCAACATTGCTCTTGACCGAAGTTCTAAAGCTAGCCCAACATTCTCTACCAAAGGACATCAGCTCCAAACTCCAGGTTCTTCCGCACTTATTGCCTGCCGCAATCAAGTTTGATGTTGACAACCATGATGTTTCCATGGCCACAATTTATCAGATCGAGAGCATAAACAGAACTTTAGCACGTTCGATTGGCTTCTCGAATGGCGTCGGGCGATATAGTGTGGATGTTGACATCTCCGCCTCTCTTCTGTCTAGTGACCAAAGCAAAGACAGACTTAGCCCTACAATGGATGAAACTCAATTTCGCAATGCGATTCTAGAAACCCATGTCTTGAACACAGTGAATTATCTAAAGTGGAAATGGGATCTTATCCACCGCATCGTCGAGGGGCCCCTGACGAACCCCAAGAGGCTAGATGAGGCGATCAAAGGATCGAAGTTCATGAAGCGACTCATGGGATTTTATCGGCCTTTCAAGTATAGGTTTTCCATGCTTCCGAATACCAAGCCAAACCAACGCTATGTTCGAACAGGCTGCGCACTGATGCGCACCCTAGTATCGATTCCTGAAGGAACAAAATATTTGGCTGAGAACAAATTCCTCAGACAGGTTGCAGAATGTCTTGCTCAAGTAGATCGCATGAGCGGACTGACATCATCGTCACCTCTTTTCTCGCGAGAACAGATGGCAAACACATTGAGCGGAGGTTATTTTGCCCTGCTAGGCACGTTAACTGGCGATGCTAACGGGCTTGCTATGATGGAGCGGTGGCACATGCTCAACATGTTTTACCATATTATTGAGCTACGGGATCGAGACGATCTTATACAGACTCTTCTGGGCAATATGGATTATACGCAGGATAGCCACCTGAGAGTTATGCTATCTAAGGCTCTCACGACGGGCTCGAAGGACATTCGTATATTTGCGACCAAGCTACTCCGGAAATACGCAGTAGGCAATGTTCCACTCTCTCCGCAGATGGCCATAGGCAATGCAGACTGGGTTGTCAAGTTTCTTGTCACACAACTATACGACCCTGACGTGTCTGTATGCCAGATCGCCGTAAAGATTCTCGAAGAAGCATGCAACCATCGGGACTATCTCGAGTTTGTAGTCAAATGCAGGCCATCCCTAGACCACCTGGGTGAGATCGGTGCACCCTTACTCTTGCGCTTTTTATCCACCTCAGTGGGCTACCACTATTTGGATGGACTCGATTACATTACGCAAGAAATGGACGATTGGTTTCTGGGCCGGAATGATGCTTATGTGGGTCTAGTTGAAGCTGCTCTATCACGGGCTTATGTTGATCAACCGCGAAGAGGAAGTTTTATTCCAGAAGATCTTGTCGATTTGCAGGACATCGGGCTGGTCCCACCGCATTTTTACCGTGAACTGGCCCGAACCGCGGAGGGCTGCAAGCTTCTTGAGCAATCGGGTCATTTTAGTGAATTCGCTTGGACCATCCGCGATTTCAGCCTGGATGAGGAAGACACCGAAGTTCTACTCAAAACTAAGGGATGCCTCTGGGCTGTTGGCAACGTTGGCTCCATGGAACTTGGCGCCCCTTTTCTCGAGCCAGATATCGTTGAGCGCATAGTTAAAATCGCCGAGAGTGCCGAGGTTCTAACGATGAGAGGAACCGCATTTTTTGTGCTTGGTTTGATCTCTCGCAGTCGACATGGTCTTAAGGTATTGAGGGATTTTGGTTGGGACTCAGCTTTTGATCAGAAGGGAAATTCTCTAGGACTGTGCCTTCCCACCGATTTCAATAAATTGTTCCTGGTATGTTATGCAGCAGTAAAATGTCGAAGAACATCACAATCAGACGCTAACAGCTTCTTTATTTTCCAGGTGGACTTCCCTTCACATTCTAGAAACCGAGAATCCAAACGCATAGCTCAAGACAAGTTCAAAGAAGCTACCACGGATTCAGATCCCACCAACGAGAAAATCCTCAAGCTCATTGTAGACATGGGCAACACCGTCTTATCGAAGCGAGCGGCGGCAGATCTTCATAGGTACGTAACCTGTTGTCCCCAAGACATACCATCTAGCACAGAATAATCCGGCTAATCACTTCTATCAACCTGCAGCATAAAGTCAAAGCAGCCCGAACGATTCCATCAGCCACACCTATTCTGCAAGACCCTCAGCATCCTCGAAAGCCACCACTTCCGCCTCCCAGCCCGACGCTTCGCCCTTGACTTATTCGATAAAAGCGTCATGCGACGAATAGTAATGGAGGACGACTCCGACTCCGACTCAGAGGCGACCTCCTCCCAGGAAGGGCTAAGCTAAATGAACGCATTAGCTGTTCTAAACCCTCCGCCTCCAGCTTGCAGTATGAAACCGAAGTAACTTCACTCATCTCATCCACTTATCCCTCGAAAACCTGGGAAAAGACGCTTGCGCCGCCCGACACCCCCGCATTATGAGGTCCGGAGTCCCAGACCCAGTATTCCACTTCACACATAAAAGCGTTCACCTCCAATGACACTTCATCCTTGACCCAGCGTCATATGGCGAATAGTAACTCCTCCTCACCCCTCCATCTCCATTTCTTCAAGAGTTATGTTATACCCAACAGTATCATAGAAACAACAAATCCATATACATACATGCATGCATACCCCTGAATCTGGATGTTTAACAGCTTATTGCAGCTATTTTTTGTGCTATGTTTTGGTATGGCGTTGGATGGGGTTTGGGCTCACGAGCAACGAAAGGATGTTAGCATGTGATATCATTCTTTTTTCTTCCTTTTTTGCTTCTTCTTTTTCTACCCCATGGATTTCTCTTCTCACTTGTGTTGCTTTTAGTAGCCTTTCTAGGTTGTCCAGAGGAGGAAGAAAGAAAGAGGAGAGCAAATCAACCAAGACCAATTTCATGAAGAGGGCTTTTGTGATCTCTTGGACTCTGAAAATGGAAGGCCATCTTGGTCTCATTATACTGTACATACAACATGAGTATCTATGTATGTGGAAAACTACTGACCTTTTCCCTGTTTTTGCTTCGTTCTGCTTCACAGTAAGTCAGTTCGCCTGTGTGGCCACTACGTTTGGAAGAAACATCCTGTGGAATTCAGGCATGCGCGGTGTATGACACTACATTCTATGATTAGGAATCCTCTTCAGCCTTATTCTGAATATTAGAGCGGAATCTTTCGCAACTTGCTACCACTAAAATCAGACCTATACCAACTATAATACTACTTGCTTCCTAACGTGTTGGGCAACAGGGGTAGTTGGATCTTCATCAAGCATCACTCTCCCGGGTGGCTCCGTTAATATTGTACCTTCAGTGCAGTATTCTGGCGGTAACTGTCCAGTCCGGCTTGACCGTGATCATGGTCGTTTTCATCTTCCTCGGCCCCGTCGAGAGAAAGGAGCTGGAACCGATTGAGGGCCGAAACGGATTTCTTAGAAGGCGCCTGTGGCTCTTTCTTCAAGTCATTGGAAAGCTTGACCAGGGGCTCAGCACACTCATCTGGATAAAATGCGATCCTCATTCCCTTATACACGAAACGAGACATCATGCAAGAGCGTGCAAATAGTGCGTTATGAACGGAATTTGTGGAAATGTAAGCATTTCCATTCTTAAATTTGACTGTGATGACGATGAGGTTATGGATATGGTCGAGGTCCTTCCGGATAAGCGATTCCGTGACATTGGGGTGCACGTTGTGCAGAACAAGATTGCGTGAAGCTCCGTTATTGATTTTAGCCCTGACGAAAGGGGGGAGGTTAAACTGGCGGTCATTCCAAGATATCTCCACCTGTCATCAAGGTTAAACAGGTTAACTATAAGACCTTGGTGTTGGAAACGTACACGTTTTCCAGCAATGAAGACCCCGTGACTTTTTGCATACTGAAAAAATTCCTGTGCGCTTGCCTCCTCGGCGAACGAAATGCTGGCCATGCGCTCCCGCGTTCGAAGGTGGATATGGAGAAGAGCGCCACCCTTTATCGATTCAACAAGATCCCTATGGGTAATACGATCAGGAAGACCACGGAGCAGAATAGTACGCTGAGTGGTTGAAGCGGTCGAAGACCCTGAGCTTCTAGAGGAGCCTTCGTAATCATCCCTGTCGCTGTCCTGGGAGGCTAGCAGAACACCCTCTACATCGTCATCATCGTAGCTTTCCCAACGCTTGTGATCGTGGGATAGATCTGCTCTTCTAGGTGATGGAGTTTTCTTGCACTCTAAGGAAGTGACATTGCACGTCTTTTTGATATTCTGATGATCTGACAGAGGTGGTGAGCCGTAGATCAATATCTAAATAACGAGGTCAGCAAAGTGATGACAGCGAAGAGAAGTGGGCGCTGACATCAAGAGTTTCCTGAGACAGTCCGCCATTCAAAAGTGACTTCTTTAGATTTGCTGTCGTCATTCAGCCAAAAATGAGAGTAATGTTAACCGATGAACTGTGCAATGCAGATATACGTAGGAAACGTACCGAACTGAGTTGATACTGCAAGCTAATTCACTATCAGCTTACCAAAACTCTACATTTTCTAGGGGTATGGTAGTTCTCTCAGCAGTACTTACCAGATTTTGGTACTCTGAGTTTGAAATGGTCACTGAATCTGAGTGCGTGGAGCTTCTGTTTTCTTGAGACGAATGCTGTTTGAGGGTTTTGATCTCAGGAATGAGTAAATGATCGCTACAATGCAAAGTATAGGTTATTAGGACTCACAGCCTCTGCTCTATCAAGATATTAGCGATTGAATATAATCAAAATAGTGAAATTTACAGGTTTAATCATCTCAGGGGAAAGTGAGTGAGTGAGTGACTTAGATGCGCTAATATGCGGGGAACTACAAACGAAAGCACTTTTTTTTTTTTAAAAAAAAAAAAGAAGAAGAAGAAGAAGAAGAAGAAGAAGAAGGAGACGATATGGCCCCTGATGCTCACCTCTGGAGTAGAGATTCAAAGTGACGTTTTTCAACAGTAATAAATGCAGAAGACATGGTAGTTGATTTCTTTGCCTATTTAGTACCAGGTCGGCTGAGAACAGCAGCGAGAAGACTTACCCGGCAAGAGAGACCAAAGAGGAATGAATAATAATCAAACTTAAAATGAGAGAAAAGTGACAGGAACCGTGGGCGAGTAAGCGAGTAAGAACTGGGAAAGAGACAAAAGGCAGCATGCAGCAAGAAGAGCTGGAAGTCTCGTGCGTGCCTCAAGACATATCACAACATCACCCCACGTTACTTCTGCAAGCGCGATCAACGAAATACCTGAACCTTTTAACCCTCCTTCTTTCCTGATAAGGTGCCTGATATTATCTGAGAGCGTTTACAGTGATCTGCAGTCAGGAGCTGAGCTCGATCACTTCCATCCTATGAGCGGCCAACACAGCAGAAGGGATACAGATGATATGCAAGACGGCCAGAGGACAGGGTGCATGGCCCCTCCCATTATTAAATTGTTGAACGGGGCACTCATGTTGGCCCGACGAGGCGCAACCCAAACAAGAAGGAAAAGAGGGCGAGCCAAACGCCAGCGAAATTACTGGCTAGACTAATTAGTATACCCTCAACTTCCATGAATCCTCGCTCTGGCGCTGCGAGACGGACGCATAGCCACCTGGGTGGCGTTGGACAAATCAGAAATTCCAGCCCAATGTCACTGTGCCAATGCGCGCGTCGCAGGGATCGTCCCGTCTTGATTTATTGGCGATACGCTCACAACCACGCAAGGCGCCTAGTTTCTGGTTCCAGTGCTACTGCTATCACCTATCCTGGGCTGCCAATGGCATCTGTTTACTCCGGACCGATCATCTGAACCAAGAGTACACCCCTGGGTCATGTTTCCCCTCAAAGTAAAAGAAGAAGAAAAAAAAAACAGTACTTCCTGCATTTCGAAATCCTGATCTCGAAATCCTGTTTCCTTCCCCTCCGCTCTTCAGCAAAAGAATATACACTATCCTGATCGTCGGCGCATACTGCAGCCAACGTCTAGATTACACGAACAGGTGTTCAAATCCTCCAGTCAGCCCATATATTTGTTTGTACATGAACCAATCCAGACACTATTTGAGTGTCAGTGGTCCCCTTGGTTGATGGTTATGCCTGTATCCATCGTTGCGGGTGTTACTATACTAAGTAGGCTCCGCCTAGGGTACGGATATATTGTGTATCCAGCAGCCAGATCATAAACCATCCCTATCTCTGAAGGGATTAACGCACAGTATATAAGCCCGGGAAAGACACTTATTAAAGACCGCCCCGATGCACAGTTGCCAATCCCTCGATGCAGCCTTGTGGCAGGGGTTCCAAGTGCCCACTAAGAACATCGGCCAGGCAGCAATCATCTTAGCACAGCACATCTATTCCTGATTGGCAATAATGAAATGTCGTTAGCCCAAGATGATGGTAGAGCTACCACAATTGCATGCATATTTCAATAAATGTTCTGGGCGCGTCACCCAGCGTCACTGCTAGGTTCTGGTGTTCGTCCCTCGCCCTCGCCCTGTGTCTCCGGTGGTATTCTCGGGGCTTCCGTTCTTCCTTGTCGTCTCGACCGCAGGATCTGGACTCCGTTGGCAGCCACTTGCGCCACAAACATAGCAAGGAAAATGCCTATTACGAGGGTCTGCGGAATATAAGTTTCGGAATCCTGATTTCCTACCGGCTGTCGCGAATTGTCATTTGACAAGCCGGAAGAGCCAAAGGTAACAGAGAACGACATCGAAAATGGTGTGAAATAAGTCGAAACCCTGGGAGACGAGAACGGTATGAATGATGTAACGGGACCCATTATGACCGAGACTAAACCAAAGACGAGGAGAGGGACGGCTAGTCATAAGGCAGAGGTAATGGCGGGCCGGGATCGAGTCGTCCTGGCCAGAAAATACATAGTGAGTAAAATATCATTACCCAAGGTTTCCAAGTTGGATGATCAGCAGTACATACCATTCACGCGAATCCAGCTTTCTTACCCAACGTGCAGTGATCTTCAGTCTTTCTCTGACACTGGTCGTCGATAAAAGCCTATACTTTTCTTCTTCCCAGACAGGCAATACGCTGGCAAACCACCAGGGAAAACGCGAAGGTTCCGTTGGGATATCACCATACACTAAAAGAACCCGAGGATGGAGCCAAAGAGCGGCTTTGCTGTGTTGCTTTCTTACAAAGTCCAGTCCCAACTGGAACAGCTGCTGTGTTGACATAGATTCTAGTGGCTGTTCACCCGAGGCATCTGCGGCAGGAAGTGACGAGGCACCCGCACCTGATATCTCTAAGGCCTCCCTATTTTCTTCTTCAATTACCGAGATATCGTCCACGCGCTGTATCCTGCCGACATAGTACATATCCAGCACATATGAACTGAGCACCTTGAAACGGTACAGCCCGGTAGCAACCACTAGGCTTCTCCCGTCCGGAAGCAGCTCATAACGATCGACGACCAAAGCCGTGCCATACTGCATGAATTGCGACCTTCCAAGTCCTTGCTGGAAACGGCCGGCACGGTTATACATGACCATTCCGAATCTACGTTCCCTGCTCTGCATGACTCTTTGCATCATGAGCCGATAACGCGCCTCGAAGACATGCAGAAAGGTTGGCATTGTTGGGAGAGAAAGTGAGCTCACGAACAAAGGAAGTATTCCGTCGTCATCAAGTGCAGTGGCATCCTGGGCACCCGCCTCTCTTCGTAGAGAAGCCTGTTCAGGGAATAGGGTCTCCATGATATTAGAGATTCTTTTGTTAGTAGGCTCAGACTTCACCGTTGACACCATATTTAATTTGCGGCGACAGGCGGGGCATAGATCGGAGTGATCCAATGCCATTGTAACACACCCACGACAGAAGGTATGGCCACATGACGTTGTCAAGGGATCCAATATAAGGGAATAGCAGACCTGGCAGTCCAGCTCATCCCGAACAGCGCCCTTCAGCCTTTCAAAAAGCAGGTTTTCCTGGTCCATAGGCCCGTGAATCTCAAATTCGAGATCCGACGCATTGTAATCAACACGACCGCACCTGACAAGGTCGTACAGACCCTCTAATAAACCTCCCGCAACATCTAAGCTTCTCACCACCGTTTCGGGCTGGTCACCTCTGGTTCCTGTCCATGTCACTCGAAAGCCACTTTTATTCCCCGAAAGCGCCTCCGAGCTAACCCTGGGAGCGCCAAGTACTGCATCGAAAACATCCACCAGCCTACCCAACAACACGTCGGCCCCACAGTCACCCAAGCAGTGTTCTCCAGCACAACCATCATCTGCACCCCAATGGCATGTAAATCCCTTTTTACGTTCGGCACTCGCCGGATATGTAATCCTCGTCCGCTCATGAATTGGCGGTAAGCAAGACCGGCATAACGTGTTCCCACACGGAAGCCGCAGTGGCGCATGTAGAGGCCGCGAGCAACAAGAGCATTGAATGAGGCGGATCAGAGCGTGCACTGTAGCTGTCAAATCCGAGCCAGATCTATCCGATAAGGACGAGGCTGGTGACCCTGCTATTGGGTGGTTTGTGTCATTCTGCGGGGAGGGCGGAGGTGTTGCCATTTAGCCCAGAGCCTTGCTTGTGGCTTTCAATTATCTGAGGATATACTAAGTACGGTATAGAGAAAATGGATACTTGTTATTAATGAGACTAGTTGGCCATGCTAAATAGCAGTAGTAGCAGTCGTAGCAGTAGGAATTGTTGTTGGTTGGGGAGAAGTGGAGGCAGTCAAGTCTATTTATTTAGTCAAGCTTAAGAATTACGGTGTCATTATCATTATGTCTGCCGACGTCCCGGGATTGCCAGATCCCTCTGACTGGCCTAATTTAACCGTTTCGGGAAGATGAGGTCTAGGCAATTAGCACGTTGTTCTACACCGGGTGACCCAGCGCGTTAGTAGAGGCAGTGGCAGGAAACCTAACCACCTACTGCTACTACCTACAAACCAAGACAACATCCGATCATCTTAGTTGAAGTCGTAATCTTGCATTTTCTGGAGGACGTCATGGTCACGTGACATCAAATGTATTCCAGCTGGCCAGAAACCGTTAAAACAACCACAAAAAAGAAACCCAAAGACAGAACATAAGGATAACATCCGGATGGCTCTTTTCTCTGAACAGGAAAAAAATATTGGGTGATATTTGAGATACCTGGCCTATACTAAATCCAGCATCGACAGAGCCAGTAGTATCGCACCATAATAATTCCACCCCAGCAACAACCAGATCCGAACCATAACCGATTGCCCTGGAAGCACGCTCCAAATCTCCTCCCCAGCACACCTGATAGATACCATTCCGCGTCCTTTTTTGTATTCCCGTCGGTCGTCCGTAAGATGGGTCTTTTTTTGATTTGGAAGGCCGTTTAACGGTAAGATTTCTGGTACCTGGCGCGAGCACCGCGACCACCGAACTTCTTGGGCTCCGTGCGACGGTTGTCGGCAACGAGGAGTGTGCGGTCGTACTGAACGAAAGCCTGCTTCAGCTGGTTCTTGGAGTGCTCATCGACATACTTCTGGTAGTAGGCGACGAGGGACTTGGCGATAGCCTGACGGATGGCATAGACCTGGGAAGTGTGACCACCACCGGAGACGCGGACACGGATGTCAACACCGGCGAACTTGTCGGCACCGACGATGAGGAGAGGCTCGTAGACCTAGATTTCTTGTATCAGGTGGGGGTTGTTCCGTTGGGTTGATTTTTTCTTGTCTTGGTTTGGCGTACCTTGAAGCGGAGGATCTCAGGCTGGACCAGAGAGAGGGGCTGGCCGTTAACCTTGATGAGACCCTTGCCTTGCTGTAATGATTCTCAGCATGTTATTCCTTTCCATAAATCGATTCTTGCAAAATCCGAATAGCAGAGCGCATGTGTCGCAGGTTCAAAACATCATTCAATCACCACCCTCTTTTGTCTCTCTTTCCGATGAACACTTTCCCTCCTCTTGAATATATCGTAATGTAATGCTTTTTTTTTGCTCCTTTCTTCCATTCCACTCGAGCGATAATTTTTCCCCAAGCGACCATATGCAATGCGACAGGATAAACAGAAAGAGAAGCTTTTTAGTTGCATACCTTGCAGTGGGCGACAGCGGTAGCTATAAAAAAATTCAAGTCAGCATTTGATTTCTTCCCGCAACCATCCCTTTCAGTATAAAGGGAAAAAAAATTCCCATCAGGCACATATTCTTACCCGTCTTCTTCTTGCCGAAGCATTGCACACTCGGGACGGAAGCCATGGTGATCGAATGGCCCTGATCGGTGTCGGGAAGGGGAGTGTGGTGAAGTTGTCGTCGTCTTCCTGATATTCGAATCTGCGGTGATGGGGTTCAGAATCCGTGCGGGTGACTTCGCTTAGTGCGACTCCGCTAGGGCTTGCCGCTGGTCACGTGTCACGTGATGCTCCGCCGGGGCGGCTGAAGTTTGGGTCTCCATCGGAGGTCGGGATAGAGACTTGCTTTGCGCGATTGTTGATTTGGTATCCGCGGGGACGGGTTAATTTGGTTCTTTTTATAGTTCTTGTGTTTGTCTTGATTGATCGAAGGAATTGTCATCATGTCGCAGACTGTTGGAAAGGTAAAGAACTCTCATCAATGATGTTTAGACATGACATCCCCATTACCTATGTCTTATGTTCCTGCGTGCCTATCTGCGATGACATATCTACATTGCAATGCCTGGATGGAGCCCTCCCACCGGGATCGGAACTTACTCAATGCTAATATCTTGGATTGGTATAGACTCGTCTTGCCTACTCTCGCGTCTGGCACCATGTCGACGTCGGCACTGATCCGCGCAGCCTCGGCCGGCTTGCTTCCTCCATCGCCCTCTTCCTTATGGGCAAGCACAAGCCTATCTATGATCCTTCCACCGACTGCGGTGACTATGTCGTCGCTGTGGGCTGCCACGACTTGAAGACCACCGGCAAGAAGCGCTTCCAGAAGAAGTACTACACGCACACGACTCGCCCCGGTAGTCTGCGGTCCATGACGATGGACAAGATGTTCGAGAAATGGGGTGGCGGTGAGGTCCTACGACGGGCTGTCAAGGGCATGCTGCCCAAGAACCGGCTGCGGGAGAAGCGGCTGGCGAGACTGAAGAGTATGTCTTATGTTTTTTTCTTTCCCCTTACATGATTTAACTGCTTCTATGGGGAGAGTCATCGGGGATGAAGTGATGGGCAGTCTCAATTGTTTGAAAGATTTACTTGCTAACTGTGGACATGATTTAGCTTTCGAGGGTTTGGCTCACCCGTACAAGGAGAACATCGTCAAGTCTGGAAACCAGTCAGTGATTGCCAACTTGCCGGAGGTGAAGGACGCGTTTAAGGAGGCCAAGACCCAGGCATAGCTTTCTCCTCGGCTCATATCTCGAGGGTCCATTGTATTTCTTCGTCTGTAATTTTATGTCTCTTCCTGTTTATCTGCTAGCGCATGGGTGGGAGTTCTTTTGATCTGTTCTGATATATTGTTTGGGCTTTTCGTTCCTGCTCCCGGGAGATTGTTACTTGCATCTACACATATCTACGGTGCATTTGTACTATACGAGCCAAAGTGGAGATAAAAAACAAGTGAATTGAATGATATACCCTATCCCAGACTATGTACAATTTGCCTTGGCAACTTCAGAACGTGAGAATCATGTAGTTTACAGCTTAGCCTTCTGAGAGGAACGGCCAACGGTGCACTTGATCAGACCGTTGGGGTTTGACTGGGGAGCGAGAACCTCGGCGTTCTTGCCGGTGTTCTGGAGGCCCTTGTGCCAGCTCAGGTCTAAAGATTACTTCGTTAGCAACAATGTCCAAAAAAACAAAACACACACCGGGAAATCCGTGGGGAAAAAAAAAAAAAACCTACCAATTTCAAAGTAGTGCTTGTTAGGCAACGAGTAGTCGACGGTCTCAACCAGCTGCTGACGCGCCAGGATCTCCTCGGCCATCTTGTACATGGTGGCCTGCACACTGGCACTGTTATCCTCCGCAAAGGTCTTGAGGGTGATTTCGCGAGCCGCGGCCCAGGTGGTATCGAACTTGGGCACGTTGGCGCGGACATCAGCGAGTCCACTGAAAGACTTCCAGGTCCAAGAGGCATCCACATCGGTGCTCATGACACGGTCCCAGGTCTCCTTGAGCGTGGTGTACTCGTCACGCATGAAGCCCCAGAACTGCGAGCCGGTGCTCTTCAGCACGGTCAGGCCAGAGATAGACGACTTGATGTTGATGCCCTTGCCCTCGAGCACGTCGACCTGCACATTGCGCTTCTCCTCGCTGTCGCGGATGAACGAGTGTGGGTGGGGCTTGCCGTCAATGTCTATCCGGGTCCAGCGGTGGCAGACGATGTTGATGTGAGCGGCATGGATGTGGGGGTACTTCTCAACGAAGTGTGTGCCCAGGATGGAGCCGAACAGCTCAGGGGGGTTGACGGGGTTCTGCTTGGCAGTGATATAAACGGTGTTCTTCATGGTGTCAGTCGCGACAATGACGCTGTTGTCGGCCTTGGTGTAACTGTAGCGCTCGGTGGTTAGCCAAACTTTCCAAGGGGTCGGTGGCGGCCGGGGAATCTTACGAGGTCTCAATGTCTCCCTCCAGAAGCACACAGACGGTCATCTCGTACACGGTCTGGACACCGGTCTTCTCATCCTTGTGGACCTTGTAGAGACGGACATTGTCCTTTCCATAACGGGCTGCGGTGACGGCGGACATCTTGAAGGTATACAAATTGGAGGGTAGTATAACAGAGGGTTGGAGAAGTACACGAGGGATGGATTGAGGATCTGGGGGGACCGGATGGAATGATATAAGCAGTGAAGCTTTGCAACTAGACAAAGAGGATATCACCGGACAGTTGTCGCCAGCTTTTAAATCCTTTGAATCCCGTTAAAATCCCGAAAGAAGGAAAAGAGCGACGAGATGGTCTGATGGGACTCGTCGGCCACCTCCGAAACCCGCGGTTCGCAACGGCCGCAACCCTCCTTATCTTATCGCCGTGCATCTTATCGATAACGTTGTTTTATGCTTTGCTGCTACAAAACCATTCAGTTTCCCAAGAACTGCTGCTCCACGGGGATCGGCGTTTATTCCTTTAATCCAAAAGTGCCGCCATGGATGGCCTGATCGAGGTGCCCTCACAGACGCATCGGCGACAGGATAGTGCCGCGGTAGCTTGTCGGTCATCAATCAATAACATGCCTCCATTTCATCCCCGACATGGGTTAACATGAAAATTCCCCTTGTATACGCTCAAAGGGGCAGTGGAATGTTTCGCGCCATGATGTTTCCTTCGGGGGGACGCGAAATGGGGGTTGTGTTCTACAATGCCATTCCTGCGTTGCGTTCCAAAAGAGGTTTGGAACACAATGCGGAGAAGAGAAAAGCAAAACAAAAAACGCATGAGCCTCGTTTTTTTCTCCACCCCCCGAGCGATCGTTGTAACGTCGCTCTCCCGGACATCCACAAAGCTACAAGATGACATCGCTGATCTCCGACGGGTGTAAACGCCCTCCATGGTTCCTACGATATCGCTCATCGACGGTGTTCATTGTCGCAACAGTATGGACATCATTGTTCACGGTGAGTGGCTGCGCCCGGGGCATTGTGCCGAAAGCATAGCTGACAACACGCCAGGACTATTATCTATACGCCATGGTGAGCGAGGACTTTAGCAAAACCGCATGAGGTTTTACGATGCACCTTCTCACAGCAGCTTCAGATCGTCCCCGTCATGCCCACAGCCCTGGTTGACCGCGCCGGCGTCCCATACCAAGACCGTTCGTGCATCTCCATCATCCCGCATCTACACCATCCCCCTTGTTGACGTCTCCAACAGGTGAGTACTGGGTCAGCGTACTGCTCATGTGCGAAGCCGCCGTCGCATGCATTTGCTGCCCCATATTCGGTTATGTCGTTGATGTTTCGCCCACCCGCCAATTCCCTTACTTGCTCGGGCTGATCCTCCTCGGCGCATCCATGGTCATCCTTTCAATTGCACATACAGTGGGCTTGTTCATCGTCGCCAGGCTGCTCCAAGGTGGCGCGACGGCCATGGTCGCCGTGGCAGGTCTCGCGCTTTTGACGGATTCCGTCGCGTTTGATAATCTCGGCCAGGTGATCGGCTACCTTGGTTCCTCTGTTGCGTTGGGGTTCCTTCTGGGTCCGCTAATAGGCGGGGTCCTCTACGAGAAAGCAGGATACCAAGCGGTGTTCGCGATGGCGTTCGTGATTGTCGGCGTGGACTTACTCCTGCGGGTCGCGGTGATCGAGAAGAAGGTTGCCCGTCAGTGGCTCCCTGAGGACTCGGAGACGAGTCAATCAAGCCCCCACACCGGGGGATACAACACCTTCGGCGACGCATCAGAAACATCGGATTCTGAATCCCCCAAGTCGAAGAAACCAGCTCTGTTCCTCATTATCCGCCAGCCACGGGTCATGATTTCGTCGTGGGCACTGCTAGTGCACGGGCTGTTATACTCGGCTTTCGATGCGGTACGCTAAACATCTTTCCCAGACCAGGGCTTCTCCAACACAGATGCTAATTCAGCCACCGTACCACAGACAATTCCCGTCTTCGTCGAAACCCGATTCCACTGGGGACCGCTAGGTGCAGGACTAACATTCCTCCCCTCAGCCTTCACCGCGTTCTTCGAGCCCTACTTCGGTAAGACCCAATCCAAGCATCGAGGAAGCCATTGACCCTTTCTGACCGTCCCAAAGGCTACCTCTCAGACCGCTACGGCGCCCGCAAGGTAACACTGACCGGCTTCCTCTTCCTCTCTTGCCCCCTGGTCTGCCTCCGTTTCGTCGAGTCCAACACAACCTCCCACATTGCCCTCCTCATCACCCTACTCACTTTGATCGGCCTCCTCATGAACCTGTGCGTTCCCGCCCTCTACGTCGAGACCCAGCAAGTCCTCGAGGACATGGAGCGCGAGCAACCAGGAATCTTCGGCAAGAAGGGTGCCGTGGCGCAGGCGTTCGGTGTGCAAACCATGGCGCAGTTTCTGGGGCTCTTTGTGGGCCCGCTTTGGGGCGGGTTCATTGAGTATCAGTTCGGGTGGAAGAACATGTCCTGGACGTTGGCTTTGCTGGCCGGACTGACTGCTATCCCGATGCTGTGGCTTAGTGATGGGGGTGAGAAGATGAGGGAAGAGGAGGAGGAGGAAAGGGAGAGGTTGTTGAATGCTTAGGGTTCGCTTGTTGTTGGTTTTGTAGCATATGCATGGTATATACTTTATTTAGGGTTTGGGTTTTGGGTGTAGAATAGGTAGGCTAGGCTAGGCACTAGATAAAAGTTGGTTATCACTACAGGATTGAACATGAATAGAACTGTGTCCAGAGGAGTAAGAGAGAGAGAGAGAGAGTATGGTCTAGGTATGAAGTATAGGTTACCCGACCTAGCCCCCTCCAGAACAGATCTATCTATTAGTAGTAAGTACAGCATATACAGGATTAATAGAATATCAAGCAACTTGATATGATATAAAAATACCCTCTTCTTTCATATCAATCAATCCAGCAAGCCTTTTCCAGGTAGAAATACATTACCCCTTGACCCGGAGATCATAAAGCTCAACAATTGCATCCTACGCACTAGTCCGGAGCGAATTAACCACAAATCTAGTTGCTATAGTGCTATACACACACAGACATCAACTAATACGTACTGCTTATATATATATATATATAAGTATATGTATATGTATATACATTCTATACATCAGTACATACCCAGTCCAACCAAAACCACCAATTCCAAACATCCAAACCCGACCTCTTGAACTCTTCGTTCTTAAAACACAGCTAACATAACATAAAGAAAAAGAAAAAGAAAGAAAAGAAAAGCAACCACTTAGTTGCAATATTCTCACCATCCCAAACCCAAAACCACACTCCCCATTAGATTAATACAGTAGTATCCATAATCCACCCCAATCCCCGAGTAACCCAGACCTTAAAAAAAAAAGATGCCGAAAGCAAATCCAATCCATACAGTCACACACAAACACACATGCCTACATATTAGAATTTAGTTACACCGGGATCTCGCAATCCACCCCCACTGGCAGAGAGGATACCGCATAAATCGGCGCAGAGATTGGTTCCCCTCAGGAGAAAATTCATGTTCCAGATCCCGATCCCGTATACTCCGTACACCAATAAAACAGCTCCTGTCTTGACGCATCACTTTCCTTCTCCCCATTCCCCCATACCAATTGCACTCCAGGGAGAGTAGAGTGGGGGGTGGAGTTTGGAGTTTGGAGGATCGAAGTTAATAGGGGATGGAATGCGCGTAGCTTCAGGGAGTAAATGTGGTTGGGTGAACCAAATGTTAGGTTTCTGGTGGAGGGGGAATTCAGTAGTGGATGATAGGGCAATCGCTGCTTTTTGTATCTTTGACCTCTCTCCCTCCCTCTCTCTCTCCCTCCCTCTCTCTCTCTCTTCAGGTATCCTTCTCTCTACCTCTCTTTGTTATTGCGGGGGAAGGAGCGGGGTTGGGGGAGGGTCTGTGCCGAGATCTGGGGGGATTGAGTGGGCTATTTTGGGGATGTTTGGTCCTCGTCTCCGGAGGCGGTGGTCCAGGTCAATTGAAATGCGATTGCTGTGGATGGTGGAAATATGTGTCGGTTTGTCTTACTGGGTTTTGGTGGGGCCATATACAATCTTATTCAATCTTTATGTAGAGTATGATTGTGGAGGGTATAACTATTCTACAAAGTAGTAAATGTTGAACACGGAGGGCTAGTGTTGTAGTCACTATTGCGTTAGGCTGAAAGATGATGGCGCATGCGATAGATGGGATCGACAGGGGCAGACCTCTGGGTAGGGAGGTATAGATTAATTAAAGACTATATGGAGTTCAAAGGTGCAATGTCAGAAGTACCCATCCTCTCCTCGAAAGCAGGAAAGAAGTCAGTGAACCCACACTCTAATACTCGACATTTTATCGTATAGTAACACTGGTCCATGGTCAACCGGAGCATCTCACGAGGCTGAAGGCCAAGTCCCAAGACTTCATGTACACGTTAGTCCAAGATATATCAGAAAAAAAAAAAAAAAAAAAAGAGTCCCACCCCAAGCAAGACAAAAGGAGAACACAAAAGAAGCACGGGCAAGACGTTTTTTCCAGCTTCCAGTGCATTGAAACCCCGAACGCCGTTCATGTGCAAACCGAACGCCAAGCGAACGTTTTTTAAAATACCGTAGACGTCGTTCCAAGATTTGTGTATACGCAAAAGGCTAAAATAGAAATCATCAATCACAAGCTCAACTGGTCGATACTTCCCACTCGACCGCTCCCACCTAATCGGCCACCGCCCTTCGTTACCATCCCTAATCGATAGAAGCGCTCCTCTCCGCCGGGCGTCCTCCCACCGATGTACCATTTTTCCGGCCCGAGAGCGTCTCGGAACCCACCCGACCCGTTGGAGCTGTCGCTCCCGCGTCGTTGGCGGTCTGGCCCATTGGCAATCGGAATGGGATTAGATGAAGCCGGAGTGGGTGGAGGCGAGGGAACTGGAGGGGTGGTGGTGGAGGAGGGGACCGGGGAGTCTCCGGCGGGAGACGATTGATTCAGTGGGGATCGGGTATGGGAGTGGGGTCGGGAGTGGGAAGCGGCGGCTGGTGATGAGTGGTGGTGGTGATGGTGATGATAATGTGTCGTTGCGGCGGCGGCCTCAGAGGCCGCCCCTGAGTTGGTTGCCTTGGTGGCTATCGCGCGGGCACTTTGTGAGATCTGGGTCGATGAGAGAGACGAGGAGGTGGCGGTGGCCGACTGAGAGCCCGCGGCCGAGGCCTTGTATGTTGACTGGGCGCGAAACGCCGCCAAAAAGTTGGCCAGGAAGGGGCGGTTGGTGGACATCGTGACGAAGACCAGTCCTACGTAGCAGGTGGTGATAGCATGAATCAGAGGCTAGTCAATGGTGTCGCGGTCAGATCGACCACGAACGTCGGAGGGCGGTTGGTTTATATTTGGATCCGTAGCCAAGAAGGGTTCCCCGCGGCAGCGACAGGGCTCTCAAGATATAGATAGGATCTGGGCGGAGGTTCGGCACAAGGAAAAGCAGGGTCGGCGGCAATCATCCGAATACCGGCGAGGGAAACGCTATAGAAGAAGTAACGGTCAAGACCTCAACTACGAGGAAGACCACACTCCAGAACCCCTTGGACACATGCACAGGGGGGAGGATAGACGATCGATGACGATCGGCGATTCTACGGCGAGGGATTTGAAAAAGAGGCGGACGAAAGAAAATAGGACGCCAGCGGTTGAGGCACGCATGCAATCCAATCGATTTCTCCGAGGCATCCCGTGGTCGGCGAGCCAATCAGTGGAGGCGCATATAAAGAAACTCCAGAGTGACGTCTTCCTCGTCTTTTTCGGTGTTCCGGTTTGTGGCTTTCTTTTTTTTGCTATACGGCGTAGACAAGATTAGTTGACGCTCTGCAACACCGTCGTAATCATTAGTCACAAAACCATCCATGTACGAATCGGATACCCCAAATCTCACGATACCATCCCGCGCAGGGGGACGTTCACCTCTCTAGTAGTACTTGGTAGTAGTAGTCGAGAGAAACGTGGGGTTGGACTTGGTGCTGGCATCTGACAATCCATCACCATCTGGGACTGTCTATATGTGTGGTGTTTCATAGGGAAATATCGGGTTCCAACTGCCATCCGGGCAAACGGGAGTTCGAAAGTCACTGGACCAGGAATCGCATCCTCCGACGAGGGGAATTACTCCTAGTAGCAGTTCCTACGAATGGAGGACTAACTCCATAGCGTATCCCGGTGGTCATCACGGGATCCAGGCTGGTGTACCCGGGTGGCATGATATGAAACAAGATCTTACGGAATCGATTTGGATTGGTTTGGATTTTGATAAGTATTTTCATTCTTTTAGATTTCCCTCATTATCCCTTTTGGCTTCGAGAATCTAATCCGATCGGAGTCTATAATTCTAATTTTTCGGATTCCCGTGGCGTTTTTTTGGTTTCTGTAAATTCCACCCAAATGTTTTCTCCATCCAGCCTGGTTGAACGGGCGAGTTGCCTCGCTCCCGACCCCCAGGACCTGCCATAAACCCCCCCCCCCCCCCCCCCCCCCCCCCCCCCCCCCCCGGGCCAGAGACAAGGAAATAAGACACATTGCAACCAAATAGACACAAGCAAGACAACCGACGTATAACACATCAATGGGGGGCTGACCAGGGGCATACCCCCGCGCACGTCGACAGAAGCTCACCGACCAGGCTCTCCAACGCTGTAGGAGGCGTAGGAGCCTGTGCCAACGTTTGCGGAGCAACCCAGCCGCGACACGTATGAAGAAACAGATGGCTACCTTTTGCACACAATTCGAGCAGAGATGGGAGGACAGATGACACAAAACAAGAACACCAGAACACAGTAAAACACAGAAAGAAAAATAAAAAAGAAAATGGAAAAAAAAAGTTTTCAACAAACATAAATGAACAGTAAACACCTCAATCCAGCTCAAGTTCATATGTCCGAGCAGAACACCTCGAATGTACTTACATGGTTGGTCGGGGGAAACGACATGCGAATCGAATCAGAACAGGTGCGAGGTCTATGCAGAACTTGAGCAAACCCGAACGCAGCTAGAAGCAATCGTCCTGCGCGCCCGGGGATCGACCAGTAGTAATGAAACAGGACACAATGCGAATCGCAACGAAGAGTCGACAGAGGCCATCCCACGCGAAATCTTTTGGGGCACATTGTAAGGAAAATGATGCAAAGCTGAACAAGAACACAAAACACAAGAAACACATGCCCAGGTCTATTTGTCGGACGCCGGATAAAAACCACACACCATCCCATCTGCCCACTCATAATGGATGGAAAGAAACAAAACTGAACCAGGTCCACCACAAGATTGAACTCGCCGTATAAAAATGCTGACACAATTTTGAAACCCAACAAACCAGACACAGGTTGACCGTATTTCGTAAAAATAAAAGAAAATATTGGTAAGTCGAATGCGATCAAGTGAGCAATGCCGGACGCTTGCGACAAAGCCCATACACTTCAGATAGTACTTCATTCTCGGTTGCGGCGATGCAGTCCAGGTGTACCTGCACAACCAATACCGAAATGGCGGAACGGCGCAGATTTCATATAGCGACCCGTAAATCCCTATTAGAGTAATCCCAGTCCGTATCTTCAACAGGCTAGACTCCATCGAGATAGCCCAGAGGCCTAGTAGTGTTTCCGACCAAAAAAGAAAGAAAAAAATTCAGTATACAAAGCTCCATCTTAATTTGCACGAACAATGTCCCGAGCAATGTCCCGAAATCAACAACGCAGTCGACTGTCACGCATTCGCTTCATTTCGCCACTATTGCCTCGCGGGCTGAACGGTACCTATAATCGATGTGTAAGCCAAAGAGAATGCCCCGAATCATATACGGACGTATGCAACTTACCATCACCAGCCAAAGTGGTCGAAGCCAAGTAAAGACCATTCATGCCACCTTCCTGAGGACCACCGGTTGTGGTAGGATAAAATTTCCGTTCGGTATCGACGTGAGCATGGATCGGCTCCTGGCCAGACGCCATGGATTGGGGGAAAACGGGGTTGATGTAACCATCATTCGCTCCGGGCTGAAACATCGAAGTCCAGTCAATTTCGCCAGTGTGATTGGGAGTGGGCCCAGGCATAACTGGGCGCTTAGGGTCTTGGACCACCGGGGGTTTTACCTGTTCATAGGAAGGACGGTCAACGCTCAGCTGCTGAGATACATCAGTGCCGGGTTGCGCGAGATACGGGTTCTGCTTGGGAGCCGTCAGCCAGGGGCCTCTCTGATGCGGCTGACCAGCGGGGAACGCGTCGTCCGGTTGACCACGGTTCATCCCATTGACCGACGACATCGAAAAGCCCAGAGGCTGCTGATCCGTGAACCCAGGTCGGCCTGAAGCCAGCCCGTTACCGTTCACGGCCCCCTCGCCGTAAGCCGTACCCGGAAGGGCAGTGGCAGGAGGGACGGTACTACTGACTTCATCCTGAACCGGTTTAGGATTCGCAGCTTGAGACCTCTTCAAATGTGCCTGGGGATGCGACAAGTGGGTCGCTCCCGTCGGGTTGCCACGTCGTAACGAACACTTCTGGAAGTGGCGCTTCAGGATATCACTACGGGAGAAAGTGTCCTTGCACAGAACACACATGTATGGGCGGTCGCCAGTATCTGCACAGAAAAAAGCAAATTTTGTCAGCGAAACCAGAAACTTTCGGCATACTCTCCCATCGACTCCAAGATAGGGATTTGGGAACTTACGTCTGAGCAGATGGCGCTTCAGGTGCTTAGCGTGAAGGTAGGTCTTGTTGCAGTGCGGGCAAGGGAATTTGCCATCGGCATCCTTGGCCGGAATCGTGGTGTTCTTCGCCGTACCATTGACACCGTTGGTGACTGGTGTGGCGCGTCCCGGAACGCTCGGGAGGATTCCGCGTCGGCCTTGAGAGCCAACCACCTGGGTGCGAGGAGGCTCCTTTGCACCGTACGGCGAGGCACCATTTGCGCCCGCAACGGGATCCGGGTTCATCCAAGGCGAGCCCTTGCCATCGGAATAGCTGAACGCACCGGAAGGCATGCCAGAAAAGTCTGGCCGCCTGTCCCGCGGGGGTGCCGGCGCAATCGGCTGAGGATATGTCTGTGCGCTAGAGGCCGGAGGCAGCACGCTGTGAGGTGGAGGATATTGCGAAGGCTGGGGCTGCGCCTGCGGATTGGGGTGGGAGAGGAACGAAGATGGAGGCAGGCTACCCACGGTGGTGTGAGGCATGATAGGAGCGGTAGACGACGCGTAAACATCGTGAGTAGAAGTGGGATACCTCGACAGGTCCGGCCTGTACGGCGGCTGGGCCATGTAAGAGTGAGGGGCAGGAGATTGGCTGTGATGAGGCTGCAGCGGGGGGAGAGTATGAGGCTGGGACACGGGGTACTGAGGCTGCATGGTGTACTGAGGCATTGGCATACTCGAGATAGTAGTCGAGAGAGGCGTGGAGCCTTGGGGTAAGCTGGTGGATGGGGGCCGCGACGGATGAGATCTGGGATCCATCATGAAGCGGAGAGGATGTTAGATGGAGGGGGATGAATAGGGCTGGACTGAAGGTAGAGTTCACGGTATCCCGATCATCGATTGCAGAACGAGAAAAACCTTTTCGCCGGCTGGTCTTCTGACGAACAGGCAAGCGTGATACGGATGCTCTCAACTGCCAATTCCCACGGCAAACGAGAAACGAATCACTTTCTGCAGAGTTTTTCTCCTCCTTTAGGTCTTTGCTCTACCCTCGTTCTGGTACTTTTATTCTTCTGGCTTTCCTGGTCCAACGGAATGAATTCTCCCACCTGACGCGGTGATAGGACGGGGATATGGAGAAGGTCCGGAGGGTTAAAACGATCGGACAATCAATTCCTCAACCAGCAAACGCTCAAGGATCCTTGCAGTCGATGATGGGGGCGTACAGGAACAAGTGCGACTCCACTGCAGAAAAGAAGTCAGGATGAGGTCGAGATGCTTAATCGTGAATTCCCCACGGTCACCCACCAGGAAAATCGAGTTGTGTGGGAACTTCTTTTTATCCGCACGTTGTCAACAGTCAGTGGTTCTGATCCACAGCGAGGCGGCGTGTATGTGGGTCTCACAACAACCAGCAGTGCTTAGAAGGGAAGAAAAAGTAGCTAGTGCGTCGCGTCAACAATGCGCGAAAGGGACCAGGATTTTCAGAAAGATTCAAATTTTTAAAATCAAATGGAAACTGTCAGGAACAGTGCAGTTACAGGTGCGGAGGTCCACAACAAGTATGAAAAGGAAGAAGAAAGGGGGGCGAAGGGGAAAAGGAAAAAAAGATCTGATAGAATAATAATAATAATAATTTTTGTGAAAAAAAAAAAAAAAGTTAACCCGGTAAAAAAAAATTATTGAAAAAACAATTTCTTTTTTTTTTTTACCAAAACGACAGCATCCAAGGTAGCCGTCTAATCACGGGAATGGAGGGAGGGGAAAGGGGGGGCGACGAACGGCGGCGGCGGCGCAAAGTTAAGAGGAAGGCAGAAAAAAAAAATAAGTGTCAGGATTCGGAATAGAAGGTCAAGACACGCTTAGGGGAAAGGAGAGGACCTGGAAGGAAGAGCAAGGAAAAAAAAAAAGGTGATAGTACTAGGCCGATTGAAGAAGGTTGAGAGGGCGGTGACGATCGTACTAACTACGGAGGCGAAAAGCCGCCAGAGAAAAGAAAAGAAAAGAAAAGGAAAAAAAAATTTAAAAAAGTCGAACCAAATAAATTATCAGTAGAGAAAATTAAAATCAAATGGTCATGTATTATTTCATTTATTTCCGTTCTGATTACTTACGCTGGTCAACACCCAACATTTGGAACAATTACTGCTGCCGTCCATTTGATTCGTGCTTCATTATCCGGGATCCGAGAGTTCGACCAGAGCCGAATAATCGAGAAATCTTCGTCTGCTAGCATTATTCAGAATGTTAAGGTTTCTCATTCATGTAGCAGTTGGTACCGTTCACAGGCAAATCTTTGTGTGTTCTATGGTTGAGATATTGTGAATCTCTGGCTCATCTACAAAAATGATAAACTATCTCGAAGTCAAAGGAATGGGCAAATCATTCACTCTAGATCAGAAAACGGCAAAGTCGGCTCAGCAGTCATAACCAATTCCGAACATTGAGCCGGGAGGGGAGCAATTTGGTAGGCAGTAGCGCGGCAAGCAGGGGAAAAAAGAAAGGATGAAAACACCATTCCCTGGGCAGATGGCCTCCGGTTGGTCAATTTAATTTTCTTTCCTTTTTTTTAAATGGTCTTGTCAGCGGATGACGAGGGTGTTGGGAGGGAAGTTCGGGCTTGTACCGAACACAGTTGTCGGGGAGTACCATAATAGTATCCTTGCCGCATACGGGTACGTAAAAGATACTTGGCAGTAACCTATCGTTACCGGTTTACACGGTACCTTGAATTACCAACGCAAGCGGACAATCGGTTGGTTGATTGTTTTGAGCCAAGAGATTTATTTAGAATCAATAGGGAATTTAAGAATGAATGAGGAAAAGAAGAATACAACAAAAACCAGAAAAACATAAAAAAAAGTAGAAGCGTGGGAGAAGAAAAAAGAAAGAAAGAACCCTCTCATACATTAAAAAAACAAAAAACAAAAAACCCGAATGCTTGTACGGAGTAATAATTATGCTTCTTATGTGTACTTATATTGAGAATTGTGACCTAAAAGTCCCGCCCTAAAAGTGTAGTCGATCATCCATAACAATCGTCATTATCGTCCTCCAGGGTGATAAGCATAGTACTAGGTAGATGAGGGGTGATGATAAGTGAATAGAGGGGCGCGCGGCCCCTCGACTTGCAGGATGATGGAGTCCAGGTTAGAAGAGAGAGGTTCGTTTGGTGACGACAACCTAGTCTGCTTTCAGACATAGCTACGTAAAGGGAATACGGATGCCTGAGGTGTGGCAGGTACTATTGGCTGGCCGAGAAGTACTTTGTATTGTACTAGGTACTTTGCACCTCATAATACGATACCACACCCACACGGTCAATCAATTCCCATCACGGTCTCATTCCTTATGTATCCTTGGTTGCATTCAAATGAAACGACTGGGCCGGTGTCGGGCGCAGCGGGCAGGAATTCGCCAGGGGTGGCATTGTTCATCTGAATCGCAATTCTCAGGTTCAATTAAAGCCGTCTCTGTTTGCGATAGTAGTCCCAAAATAAGGCGGCAGGTGGAATGGACCTTCCTGCACCCTTTCTCCGCAGTTGACAGTCCCGCTCATCCAATGCTGGCGCTCAGCCCTCATGGCACATCCACCATCCCACATGAGCAGAACCTTATCAAAGTTATCATTGTTGATGTGGAGTGACAGAACCTGTTCCTTGAAGATGAACAATGGGTGTTTCCACCCGACTCCGCTCGAGGTGGGAATGCTATCAACCCTGGAGCCAGCAAGCCCTTTTTTTTTTCTATGTTCCGAGTAGAGTAGTAGCATAATATATAGTGGCACCTGACATGCCATTCCTGCAGCATATAATCATACAAGTAACCTCCCTCTTCCGACATATAATGCCATGATGTATAGGTACATAGATACATACAATAAATAAGTACCCTTTCCAAGGCAATCTACCTCGGATGCACTCCCTCGGTGCCTCGATTGCCATCGTCGTCACTATCATGCCACCTCCGGCATCGCAGACGCCCAGCCTGCAGATGATATGTCTAGATGTCACAGCGAGAAACGAAGAGGTACACCCCCCCCCCATTAGACCTATATTCTTACCATAGGCGAGACGTTATATCCCCATCAATTATTGCAGGTATAGATATATCGCTTGCTATTAATATCTGCTACCCCATTGACCGTTCATCCAGAGGCTTATACCTGTTTCGGGGGTGAATTTGGTTTGGTTCTCGTCCCCATTGTGTTGTATGTACAAAGCCTCGAGTTTAAACTATTCATATACCATGGATCCAAGGGCAAGAGAGTATACGGGGAGCGACAATAAAGTTGTTCGTGCACACCACTAGAGTGATTGCGAAATTCCAGACGACCCCCAAGAGCACGAAAAGCATTTGATAATATTTACATAATTACACCCAGGTAAGTTAGCTGGTCAACCAACTAGTAGTCACATCTACTGATGTATATCTACAAGGGGTACAGCCCTCGTTTTGGAGGAGGGTGGTAAGCATAGACCTTCTAGGCCTTGCGGAGGGAGTTACTCCGTACTTTTTGACTAATGCCCGGCGGATCGCAGGATGATATTGTTGGCTTAACAATGAAATGATGCCACGCACCTTGTTTCATATGCAATCCAGTGAGTGAATCAGGTCAGGACTCTCAGACTATTAGTTTTTTCCCCCAATATCTACGAAGTAAGCCCGAAAGCAATCGCCAACTCCGAACTGGAGAATCCATGGTTCAGACTCCGTGTCATCGCCACCATATGATGAATCACATCGACAGCTAATTGGCACTATAATTAACTCTCTTAATGTATAATTCGTTATTAATTAAGTACATACATCCTACTACTACTATCATTCGAAATGAAAAAGTGGTGTGTCTAAATTCCCTCATGGTTAACAAGTTGTATTATTATTAAATGAATTAGTTAATTTTTGCAATTTTTTATTTTCATTTTATATTAGTTTGGGGGGAGGGAATTACTTTTTCGTCACTGATATTATTTTTGTTTTTATTTGCCTTGGTAAACGCCGTCTCCCAGATTTGCAATATCAAAACAGATAGGTGATGGGTCCTTGTTTTTAGGCTTCATAAGAGAGTTAAGCGGCTATTCTCCACCAGGAGATTTTCGCTGGGAGCTTCTCCCGCTTCGATTGTGGATCTTGACCACTAGACAAAGATGGGATCGATTTCATAGTGATTGTTCCGAACCATCTGATCTGACTACAGAACCTGAGTACGTACGTTTGGGACATCATATGAAAACGGTTGCGATTGTTCTATTTTCTACGAAACGGTAATGAATAATTTTTAATTTGCATAAATGAGAGAATTCCGCCTCCCGGTATTCCCGGAAAGCGTGTTCCGTAAATTTGTCACAAAATGTGGTAGGAATTCTAAAATAGAAAAATAAAAAAAAATGAAAATTGAACCGAGAACGAAGAGTGGTTGAAAAGATTGGACGATGAAATTCTGCTCATGGTCACGGAGCACCTCGGGCGAAGTATCGAGCGCTATGGTTGGCAGAGGGTGTATGCGGTCATACAGGATTTCACTCCCATGGAAACGAGAAACACTATCGATAGCCAAACACCCGTATTTCCTCTCCCGATTGAATTCAATTGCTGGAACCAATTGGGTTTCACTTGGACGGTGAATCTGGGCAATGAGTGGTCTTCTCACTCTTGAGATCCGAGTAATGACAGATACACCCTCGCCCAACTTGCCACTTGTGAGATTTCCCAAGGAATCTCGGGCTAACCCCGTTGAGGTATCGGCGTGGATTACCCTGCACCTCGCCCAATGTGGCGGTCCGATCACGGCAGTCTGCTCCACCTGAGGAGCCGATGGCCCGCTCATGGAAACTTCTACGGAGAACGACGACCAGGCGGTGTGGAGGTGATCGTATGCATGGGTTGATGATGGAGAGAAGTCTGTATAATCAATCAACCATCGTTAAACTGGGACTTCTCCCAGGGCCCTTGAAGATTTGACTATGGAGAATCAGGAAATAACCCGCTGGGTTATCTAAAGCTTGGCATTTTTTTACAATATTATTCTCTTTTGGATTGCCTGACTCGTTCTGGTGCCGTAGCTTTATTTTATTTTATTTTTTCCCCCCTGTTGTTGCTCAGTGCTACTGTAGTATGTATTGCGTATTGGGGGTAGCTTAGACAGAGCCCTAAGATCATAAGGTGTTTATTTCATCTTCCTAACCTCAGCCGAGGTTTGAACCGATTCCGAATATCGACTGTTCTACGACGAAACTCTGTTCCCTGACGATACCATCTTCTTATGGAATACACCGTATAGGGGCGATTGTAACACCATCAAGACCGTTATTCCCATTTCTAGTCTCGTTTCTCTCTACCAAGATAGCCAAGTACATACTACAACGCCGTACATACATGGCTCCATTGACAACACCACCGCCCGTCAATAAACCCAACTAGTAGACAACCGCTACGTGGCAGGGAATGGCCAGTCTCAAGCCCCCGAAACAGCAAAAAGAATTCCAGTGGCTGGTCCAAACAAAAAGAAGAGGGTAAAAAAAACATTGTTCACGAGATGTACTCGGTACCTAAGTAGGGGTAGTGAATGAAGCTAAACGACACTAACCATCATACCGAAAATCTGCCCCTCATCTCTAAGGAACCCAACTCAACTACTGCAAGTTTCGCTTGCAGATCGTCCACTCTACTAGCCCCCCGTGACCGTTCTTATTTTTCTTCATTCCGCCGAATCCGGGACACGGGCATTCTCGGGTTCCAGGGCTTGCTGCCTTTTTTTCCTTTTTTTTTTTCCTCCCTCTTTTCTTTCCCTCGGCACTTTTCCCATGAAGGGTGGTTTTTCCGATGCAGACCGGATTAAAGCCGAACAAGTGAAAAAAAAGTCTGGATCGGCCCCCCGTTTCACCTGGCGCGCTGAACGAACCAATGATTACTCGGCCTCAGGTTATCCGCGGCTTGACCAGAAACGCCACAAGCGGCCACGTCCCCTCAGCGGTGACCTTTTTTTTCCCCTTCAGGGGTGGGGGAAACAGGACGACACCATCAAAGTATGGACACTACTAGTTAGTAGTTTAGTAGTAGCTAGTTAGTTCGTGATGTTGTTGTTGTGCTACAGTACCGCGCACAAGCGTTTCTAGTCTGCAGAGATTACATAAGTGAGAATCGCTCGAGTTTAACTAAGAATTGAGTTCGTCAGTGTTAAGTTGGTCATACAAAACCATCCTCTCCAAATCTATACCGAGCGTACTCCGTTGATAGTATATACCAAGAGTAAATAAAAATAAGTTTTCGCAATTTTTCTTTTTCTTTTTTGGTCTCCTTTTCCTTTTCTTTATTTTTGGGGAAGACACTGGGGACTTGCAACGTAGCATTCATTACCTTTCGTGCTTTTTTTTTTTACCCTTTCCATTATGTCCTATTTTCTTTCTTTGCAATTAGAGTCTCCGGGGGTGGGTTGAATAGCTAGCTGGCCATCAAATTTTTTTCTTAGTCCGTTGGTGGCTTGACCGCATGATTTCCTGCACTGTGCCCAACGATTGTTTTTTTTTTTTTAAAAAAAAAAAAAGAGAGAGAGAGAGACAGAGAGAGAGAGAGAGAGAGAAAATTGAATAATGAAATTTCCAAATCTGACAAGATATCCGAACCCTTCGGTTGCTTGACACGGTAGTTAACCACAAACGAGGCACCCATGGATTTCTAATTCCCCTGGGGAGGTCGATAGTTACGGAATACCAGGGGAGGGAACTTGGAAGGAAGGGAAATAGAATGCTTTTATTTTTTTACAATTTTTATGTTTTTTCCTACTTCGTACACACGGTCAAGCCATCTACGTTTAGTGAGTACTTTGGTATGGGTTACACACGCGCGTTCCTCAGCCACACTCATAATATAGTAAGTAGTACATAGGACGAAGTTACTATCTTAGTATAGATCATTGATCTATTTTACACTTTTCTTTCATCCTGGGAAATCTTAAGCATAAATTTGCTCATCCTGGTTCATTAGATTTGATTGACCAAGTCAGGTACTAACGTACCTTACCCCCTCCCTCGCTCTTCCCCCCCGGAGGGGGAAGGGAGAGGGGCAGCTTCATTTTTCTATATATATATATATAATTCATATAGTATACTGTGTATATCTATATGAATAATTTATCTGAGGGAGACGTAAGTGCCATTGATCACATCCTGCAAATACAATACGAATCAATTATCAAATTGTAAATCCCAAAAGAATTCGTTTCATCTCCGGGGAGGATATCCATAACTATTTCCTTTCTGCCTGCCCATACCCTAACTAACTACTCCGTACTCTCCGTACTAACCATACCGAGATAATACACAAGGTCTTATACAGATTTTTATCCATTTATTCCTCCCATCCATAGTGAACTACCCATGGATTGGATGAAGAGAATAAATCCCTCAACCATAGTATGTAGTAAGGAAACCCCCATAAGCGAGGCCTCTTCCCAGTTACCCTAGATAAAATGACAGCTCTTCAAAATAAAAATAAAAATAAATAAAAACTAAAATCCACAAAAAACCCGCAATTGAAACCCATCTACTTAGTAGTAATGTAGTAATGTATTGGTATCATCATTCATCCTCTCGCCCGACAAGTTTCGAACCCTCCAATCCGGTACCGAACCAGGAAAAAAAAAATACCCCATGGAATCCGTCAGTTGATTCAGATTTCCGTCTTCCCCCTTTGGGAGTTTACGGCGCTCGGGTTTTGTTCTTTTCAGGGGTAGTGAGTTTCATCTTTAACCTTCTTTTCGCTGGGTGATACTATTTTAATAGAGATTTCTATGGTGGTATCGGCTCGGTTAGGGGAAGGGAGGGGGGAGTTCCCGGTTGTCTATGCATGTTGTATTCCGTACCTGCAGAATCCCGATTGGAGTCTGTTAGGCTGAGGCTTTTTTTGGTTTCTTTTTTTTTTGCCCTTGTTTTGCTCGGGAAGGGGGAGATGGATGGGTAAGCGGCTTTTGGAATGAGCCGCTGTGGGGTGGGGGTTCCTTGTGGATCTTGGAGGTGTGAGCCTTCAGGATTGTGTTGGGAGGGGAGGATGTTAGGTTTTTTTTATTTGGGGGAGTGTTTATGTATCAGTATCTATGAGGTGTGTATGTGTAATTGTACCCTGTAGAGGAGATGTGTGGATGGGATCGACTGTTGATTTTTAGGTAGGTTTAATAAAGGCTCGTCGTTGATATATACTAGTTAGTAAATACCATATATATCTGGATTCTAGACTAGTAGCTTGTATGGATGGATGGGTTGTATGGATGTATATGCGCCATGATCGCGGACTGGTGGATCCAGGGAAGGTTGTCAGGTGGCTTGCGTGGTTTTTCTTTTTCTTTCTAGAATGTCTCGATAGATATGTCTCGAGCATCCAACACGGCAAACGGTGTAGTTACTCGTACCGAGGATACTATGTATATCTCTCTGCCTTCGATAGGAGAATCCGAGCACATACTAGTCCTACTCTAAAGGTAGATTCCTCATCCCCATAAAAAAAAACATATATGCATACACGATATGCAAGGAATGTGCACCGAAATGACGCACATTGTTCTTATCTGCAGGCGACAGACATAAATCTAGATCCCAGTGCAGGCCGATAGTATGCAGTGTACAGGACAGGAAGGGCTTGTGCGCAAGGCTAACGACGCGGTGCAAGGAGGGTGCAGCCTGACGCGTGCTGCTGATAGGTTGGAATAGACCTTCTTGCATCGGACTTATCCGCGGCTATGGAGGTGTATATGTGCCATATAGACTGTATGGATATGATCTCTCATGTGGACGGTGCTTTTGTAGCGGTGGTGCTTTTGATATGCCAGGAAGGCGACAGAAGCCGGCCATTGGGGATCTTGGCGATGTGCCATGAGAGGTTGGGTGTATGTGTGTGTGTGTGTGTGTGTGTGTGTTATTCGGATGATGTGAGTGCAAAGGATGGAGATTGTTCAGGTTGAGGGGATCCAAACGGATCCCATCGTGACGCTCCGAATGCTCATTCTCGAGTGCATTTGGGGTTGAGCGTATGGCCGTCCTCTCTAGAGTTGGCTGGGTTGACGGAGTGGAATGTTTGTCGAGGTATGACCACTCGCCATTTTTCGAATCCGGATTATTTTGAGATTACGGTTATAAATAGAAGGAGACCATATGGGTTCCAAACAATGATTCCGTATTGACGGAGTGATTCTATTTCTGGGGTCACGGTAGACACCATAGGGTATAACTCGAAGAGCAGCATACAATTCACCTGTCTCATCTTTCCCTTCAGGCTGTTCCGTTGGCCGGATATGTCCGAATACAGGTTTGAGAGAGTGCAGGGAACGGGATACATTCGAGATATGTAAGGCGATCTTCCTCTCTCACCGTGTTTAGCTGCAAGGTAGGATTTGGTAGGATTCAAGGAATGCAGTTGAATGTCTTGGTTGTGATCTCGATCGTTTCCTTACTGGTGATGTAGTACATTGTGACATGTCGAATTGGGCGCCTTGTTACACTGTTCAGCAAACGATCTACCAGTAGCAGGGGATAAGATAGCCAGCGTTTCAGCTTCAGAGTTGCCTGTCGACAGGTATCATGTCCAGTGTGGAATATCGGTGTGTATGAGAAAAAAGAACGACGCCGTTATTGTGACATACACTACATCCAAGCTCGGTAAGGTTGATCGCGACGGAAGATAGGACAGGGAAATTAGATATCTATACTAGGCTCGTAAAGGTACTCCGCCCCGAGAGCATTTTTGTTCTCTCTCAGCCCTGGCTTCGGTCCGACCTGCCGGACGTATGGTCTTCTTCGCCGCTATTGAACCCCACATCAACAACAACGGGTCTATCCTCCTCCACGGGGTGAATGGCATGCTCCACATTGACCTTTGGGCCCTTGAACCACTTGTGAGCGTCTACCACCCACCAGATGCTCACCGCCAACATCGGAGCGCCCCAGACAAGACACGTCCAATTCATCTGATCTGGTGTTAGGTTCTTCCCTCTCACACTGGGAAAGCACAAAATTGGCACCATCAGTAGTACAAAGAGCACGCCCGTGGCTCCAATGTAGGAGCCAAATGGCCCTAGATGCCATGGCCCCCGCCGGAACCGGTTACCGACGAAGAACACCCGGATGCAAATGGGGATCGCAAATGCAACAAACTGTGCAATGGCACCGATAGAAAACAGAGCGCCAATCGCTACATCTCCGGCGAGGATTAAGAGGCACATAAGGATCCCGAGCACAGCGTTTATGATGACAGCGTTCACGGGTGTTTGGGTGCGGCTGTTAACCTTCTTCCAGAGACGTGAGAAAGGAAAGCAGTCGTCGCGGGCATAGGCGTACGTGACTCGTGACGCGGCTACCATGCATCCCTGGCCCATTGAGAAACCACAGATAATAGTCAACGCGAGTATCCCCAGGGCGGTGTTGTGCGGCATCACCTGCAGTAAGTATGATGCCCAAGGCTGTCCAAGGTCGGAGTCTATCACTGCTTCAATGTCAAGGACGGTGTAAGCGACCACAAGCTGCAAGAGCCAACCCATCAAGCCCCCGACGCCCGAGGTCATCACGATGGCCCGCGGAGAGGCGATGTTTGCGTTGGAGCACTCCTCACTTAGATGGAACGGAGAGTCGTACCCAGACATGGTCCAGATCACACCAACAAAGGTCATAAGCACTGCAACCCCATCCGGAAAGTCAGTGAGATTAGTGATTGTCCCCCATACTTCCTTTGATGGGGTGAACTTGGGTTCATTCTTCGTCCCTGCTGGAATGGCAATTATGACAGCAATGAGGGCCAGCATGTTGAACGTTGAGCCCCACGAGTTGAACTGCGCAACCCGTTTCGTCGGCATGCTGCTGATTACAGCGTGGAGTATCATGATAAGTGTTGTGAGGAGAAATGTTTGCCAGGAAGTAGGAACGTAATTCGGGTTCTGGATCGACGCTGCAGCCAGGATCATCGCAGCCAGTGAGAAATTCACCGACGGTGCTGCCGAAATTTGTCCAATCCAGCTGGACCACCCAGTAATCCACGACGCGAACGGTCCGTATCCCGGAGGTGCGAGTACTGCCGCAGCATAGTAGAGGCCGCCACTGGGTATGTCAGTGTCAAGAAACGAAGAACACATCCGTGTTTGGAAGACGCAAAAGGAAATAGGAGGGACGTACCTTGTTGGCATCGCCGAGCATAGTTCCGCCATTGACATTGCAACACACTGGATAAAAATCATGGCGATGATCCAACCCCAAACCATGCCTGCTGTTCCCGCATAGCCCATTCCTGGACAAATGTCAGCCGAATGGCATTCCTTTGGCGTTAGGATAGCTACCGTAGTATATTGTGCTTGCAAAGGATGGGAGCAACCCAAGCACGGCAAAGCTGACGCAGAATGTTGTCCATAGTGAGAACTCTCGTTTGAACTCCTGCTTGTACCCCAGGGCTACAATGACTCTTTCATCCTCGTCCATAACATGGTCCGTGTAAGGCACATCGCCCTCTGGCAATACCGTAGTGACCGGGTCATGATTCACATCGGCGTACACGGATCCCTTTGAGGTGGTCTTATCTATCGGCGACGGCTTGTCTACGGACGACGACATGGTGATGATGGCCTGCGCAATGGAGGATCGATTTGGTTCTTGGAAACTTCTTGAGGCAGACAGACCGAGATCCCTGTAGACATGGAGTATCTCAAATAACTAGGCATACCAGGCTGACGGTGGGGTTTCCAAAATCCGTCACGCTGTGTTGCGACACCCGTACAGCCCTTCACTGCCACTCTCAATCGTGAATTGCCGACAGGACGGGAGACGAGCCGGAATACTTATAGGCACGAAGCTGTCCGGAACCGGGGCCTATGTAACGATCGTTCGATCTATGTACTGGTAGTCATGATGCACTCTGCACGGGAGGATGAGGGGAGGAATGTATCCACCCCCTCTCCGGACCGAAATCATGACGGTGAGATGCATGCTCTTTGGCTGATGGTAGTTCAACCGACCAGAGTCGTCCGCGAATGACATGGATGCTGAAGCTGGGAGGAAATGCAAGGTGGGGGGGTTGCTGTTACTTGGCATCTGGTCACACTCTCGAGTGTATGCAGAAGGCCATTCATATTGCAGCACCATCGGGCCACTCCGCTTGGAATCGATTCTCACACAGCTATCTAAAGCTTGGCGGCATCGTTTATACTCAGCAGGGCAGTTTCAGGCGGCGCCAGTGCCAAACAAGGTTGGTCGCTCAGCTTCTAAGGTTAAGTTCGACCTCTCCAGGGGGGTCCAAGTCACACGAAAAGCCGGGGTTGGGGTTGCTTATCAGCCCGAGGAGGTGGCGTTTCGACGGATGAATATTCCATCTCTGATAAGCGTAGACAACCCAAGATAACCCCCAAGGAATTACGGAAGATTTTCTATTCGATAATGATAACGAGTTAGTGGCTAGTTAGTTATTAGTTCTGTTTGTCAACCGTCTTCTTACGTGGTTGGACCTGCCCTTATGGGAAACCCTGTCCGGGAGCCCGGAAACATATAACATACTATCAGTGCCCTATCAGCAGCAGGAAATCATTGCAATGGAACTTCCCTGACATCGCGGGAACGCACTGATCACCACTGACAGGATCTAACAGAGAACAAAAGGAAGTGATAATTAAGGAGGCGTGTCTATGTGCTGTCACAATTCATCGCTGCTATTCTACACAGTACAGAACCGACTCCTTCCTCCACTATATAGCTGATAGGGAGCATATGCACAAACATAGCAACTCCCTTCAGGTAGGATATGGTTGATGGATCGTACTTCGTAAGGGATAGTTTAGAAGGGCTACATAATTGTCAGCATACCACGGTCGCAATCGCCAATCCGGGGGGAAGAAACAGGGACATACGTTGTCCTCGGGGGCAATGGAGCGGTCGAAGTAGGTGTCGAAGAAAGGAAGCTGACGCAGGATATCGTTGCGGACACGGGGAACTTCGCCGAAGAAGAAGACAGCGAAGACACCGGCGCTGATACCGAAAGTGGCAGCAATCTGGGCACTGTGATCGCAATGTAATTAGTCGTATTCAAATAATGAAGAAGCAGAGGAACCCGCCATGCGAGGGACATCTGGATGGGAGTATAAAACAAGGTGGCACTCACTACTTGGTAGCAGCGCCAGCGGTCAAACCGTGGTAGTTGAAGGGAGTAGTGTACCTGGAGACCATCAAGGATTCGAATTAGCAAGCGTGTCTTGTCACACTGGTAGTGGGTTGAACAATGTCATTAGGTTTTTCTGCTCGCCGGCAACTATGTAGGTCTCAACCCTGGCGATACGGCGTAGGCTGCCTTTGCTGACCGCACACCCAGAGCTGGATATCGCTCATAAGACCGTCTCTAAGACTAGTCCAGCCTCGGAGTACAGGTGCACCCCATGTGTATATCGGGATAAGATATTGTCAATTGGAAGTTCGGGAGATCTCACTTGGGAGCGAAAGGAGAGCGGTAGGCACCAGCAGTCTGGGCCGCAGCACGACGAAGGGTCTGAGAGAACTATAGCAACAGGCATCGTTAGCAATTGGCGAGTTTCATAAGATTTCTCTGCTGACGGCCGGTCTATGGTGCGATTGAACCTCACTCATAACCTGCGCCCTTGGAGAGGGAACGGGCTTTCGACCCAATTAAAAACGTAAATGTGCTAGATTAAGATATACATACCATCTTGTCTATAAACTTAGAAGCAGGATCTAAGCAAGAACTGTTCTAATAAAACGATGATTGACAGCAGCAACTGAGATTCGAGGCAGTCGTAGAAAACCGGGAGACTCCGCGACGTTCACAGTGCTTGCGGCAGCCCAACAGCCAATCACCACCCGCCAATTGCCCATCACGTGAAATAACGGGGCTGTCGAATCAGAGCCTCGCTTTTACATTCGAGGTCAACGCAATTTGTAGTGTGGATAGTAGGTAGTACTAGGTATATGCTACCAGTACCTACTAGTATGGAATTCCCTGGGATATCAGATGTGGTCACTACTACTAGTTAGGTAGTTGGTAAAAAGTAAAGACTTCTATGTAATCTAAAGCTTCAAGCTATTTTCTTCGTCTTGTTACTCTTTCTCTCTTACGAGTCGGTGAGGTGGCATCGGTATATTACCTTTACAACCCGTGCACTAGACGTCATCACCACTGGCAATGCAAAATGACTTGACTGCTTTTTGTACTAAGTCTGTATAGGTACCAAGAAGGCACTCGCGTGTTTGATACAAATTATGGAGGAGCTGGCCGATAGCATAATCCTCGCCCTAACGCCACCTGAACCAGGAGATCAATGTGAAAATGGGAACGAGATATATGAAGGGCATCATCAATACCAAGATATAGAAAACAGTTAAAAAAAAAACCTTACAAATCCAATAGAGAAACCAGGCGAAACCAACGCGAGTAAAGTGAAGGAGGAAGGGAGGGGGAGGTGTCAAGGAAATAAAAAGAGGTGAAAATAAATATAAAAAACTGTACAAATGATACTTCTGGGTCATCTACCGTCGACTAATCTACCTTCCCAGTTGAGCCGCCGTTCAGCAGACCTTCCTTCCCATCAAGGTGAAAGAAACCGTTGCTACCGTTAGTGACACCAAGAATGCCACCGCGGCCGGCGCGTCGGCCTCTGGCTCGAGCCAACAACGTCGCGCCAACAACGGAGAGGACCAGGATGAGGACGAAGAGGATTGGGTGGTTGACGATGAAGGACCGAGCGAAGAAAAATACGGACTCAAAGGTGCCAACAGTGGACTTCGGTGTTAGCTTAGGCGAGTTGGAAATCACAAGGGGGATAGTTTCGAGAATAGAAGTACGGGAGGCCAGAATGGGAGACCCGCTAGAAGATGAGTCCCAGTACCGTCGGTTCTGGGCAGATTAGCATCAGTATGAGAAATGAACGTCTTCGTCCGCCAAGGAGGCACTTACATCATGATCGTTGATAACAACTCGTTCCCCATTTGCCACATCAATACCATACGTACTTCTCAACCACCGCTCCCAGAAGTCACCGTCGACCCAGGCGAAGCCGACCTGTTTCTTGTCATCTTCACGGATTGTGATGCGCATGTTTTTGGCCGCTCGCAACGCGCGCTGGTCGTTACGGTCATCAGCCTCCTCGATGCGGAGCTGTTTGGCGTCCCGAAGCTCTTGCCGTTCCAATTGGAACAACTGAACCTGTTTGTCCATCCATTCAAGAGCTGCGCTCTTGAGTTCCCTCTTTGATTGCAAGAATTCGTCCGAGCGTCCCCGGCTCAGAATTCCGAGAACCACATACCTGCCATCCATAATTTCTCGGGCGTTGGAGGCAGTAAGTTCGGGGACGATGGGTAACCACACAGTGCGCATCCATCCCAAGATCTGTCGGAAGTCTCGCATGTCCTTGGGAGCAATTGGGGTATAATAGTTGGCGCGACCGTCTCGGACAACAAGAAGGCGGGGCCAGGTTGAAATCTTGAACCGTTCAGCCAGGGCCGCGCTATTCGTCTTCACGAGTCGTCCATGGCCGATCAAGCTAAGAGTTAGGCGTTCCAAAGCCTCAAAATCTTCCGATGTTGTAGCTTGGTCGTAGAAGTATAAGAATATGACTTCTTCCTTCTCCTCCAGCTCCTTGAAGGAAGTAGCGTCGACGTCCTGAACGCCCAAGTTAACGTCAACTGTCTTCTTGGCATAGTTGACTAGATCTCCTAGGCCCCGAAGACCGTTATACTCGACCCTCTCACCGCCCCGGAAGAAGTACATTGTGGGGAAGGCTGATACATGAGCATCTTTGCAGAGTCTGGGCTCAGCCTCGCAGTTTACCTCTCCGACATTAAGGACGTTTTGCATATCCCTGGCCATTTGTTGCCAGTTAGGGGCAAGTGCCTGGCAGTGATGGCACCATGGGGCATAGAACTTAATAAACCAGGGATCCTGTGTTGTCGTAACAAGCTTCTGGAAGCTCTCAGCGGTGAGGGGGACAGAGATTCCTTGAGGGTTTGCTGGACCCCCTTTCGGTTTCGCTTTGGTCAATGTAGTGGCTTTCTTAGAAGACGCATCCTCGGCGGAAACCTGTTCATTGTGCTTTTCACCGGCCTTGGCGCCTGCCTCGGGGTCCTTGTCTTTAGAAGCAGGGACCTCGGGTTCAGCCTTCGTATCCACGCCCTTGGCACCGGGCTTCGGTAGGTTGACTCCCTTTGTAGGACGAGACCCAGGCTTGATCGATTCGAGTTTGTCTTCAATATACTCGCTCAGACCTTCCATTGTCTTCTTTCCCGAGAATTCCTCCACCCTTTCACCACTGTGATACAGTGAGAATTGTGGGAAGTACTTAACATCCAATTTCTTGCAAAAGTCGCCATAGGCCTGGCAGTTCAGCGATGCAAAGTGGAAATCATAGAAGCCATGGAAGGAGTTCAGAGACTTAGTATCAGATGGTTTCGACGAGGAGGAGGCCAAAGGATCCGAAGTCTACAGTTTGTTAGCAGGTTGGAACGAGCAGCCCCTAATCGTTATGCACACAGAACTTACATAATAGTATTCATAGAGGGTCTGCCAGGTCGGAGCGATCTGTTGGCAATGCGGACAGGAAGGAGAGAATTGCTTGATAAACCTGATGGATGTTAGATCTGGCATCTAGACACCGAAATAAGAGATCTAACCAGTAGCCGTCCTTGACGGTCTCTTCGAAGTTATCGGGCGTCAAATCTTTCATAGGAGGTACTTCGACGCCATTGAAGGTAGTAGATAGGGTGCCTGGGTCGACAGGATCATCGGCCCTCTTTACAAGTCGACCATTGCCGTCGGAAGGAGAAGCGAGAGTGGGAATGGAGAACAAAGAGAGAAGCGAACACGCCAGCAAGGATGCCCTCATAGTGATTGCAAGTCAAGGTCTATGATCTTGAACTGATGTCTTGCAAGGAAAAAGAGACTGTAAGAACAAAGGGCGATTGCCAACGAAATTACTGGTGGCACATGAAGAAGACCTAGAACGAATGTCGAAATGCGACTTGGTGGCCAAAGCCAGTTGGAACAACCGCCGCAGAAAACCGGGCTCGGAAATCGAAGTAGGCGATTATATTCAGAGTAAGGAGAAATCTGCGGACAAATCCGCAGGTCCTCAAGACGAAGGATGGTCTCGAATGCGGGTGAGAATAAGGAAAACCCCTAAGCGCGGAGCGATCGATAAGTTTAGTTCCTTTCAGATGAAAGTGGCCGGAACGCCATGGTGGAATCTCTGTTTCTCCGCCTCCCGACGGAACCTCAACTTCGCTCCCGAAGTCAATGACCACCTGAGATACTAAATTACATGGTCTGCCATTGGCCCTGATATCCTTCACCTTTTTGGGTCAATTCTTTCCTCAATTCTTCCCATATACCCTCCGAATACAATGAGGTCCACATTTCGGTTGCTGGCCAACGTCAAGTCGGCCCGGTACCTGGAGCCTTTCGCTCCCACCGGTATCGCCGGCCTCGTCACTCACCCCAGTCCCCGCCCGACTTTGATCTATCTCTACACAACTACCCTGCAGAAGTTGAAGACCTTCCCCGAGTCTTCCGCCTACCGCCAGTCCACCGAGGCTTTAACCCGCCACCGCCTGCAAATCGTCGAATCTACGAAACCTCCTGGCTATGAGGCTTGGTTGGAGCGCGTGAAGAAGGCCATTGGCACTGAACCTGAGCGGTTCGCCTCTCTCCTTCGCCCAGATGGCTCGTACGCCGCAGTCATGCACGTGGATGGAAGCGATAACCCTCGTGGTGAGGAGTGGGATGGAGAATCCCTCGAGCCGACCAGTGAAGGCCCTGCCCGTACTCCAGAGGAAGAAGCTCGCTGGCATCAGGATATCGAAGATTCTGTGAAGGCAGAGAAGGATAGCGAGGCTGATTTCCATACTCATGCTATGAAGTGGGAGAACGAGCCCGCCTTGGAAGCAGCACAGTAGGTTCACATGGTGTACTTTTTTGGGAAATAAAGCTAACAATTAACCTCAGGGTTGCCGAAATCGAGAACCAGATTGGCGCCGGCCTTCTTGAGGAGATCATCCAGGTTGCAGAGGGTGAGCTGAAGCTCGTTGACGAGATGTCCAAGTCCAAGGTGTAAGTTTTCAGACCCCGCGGAGCATAATCATGCAAGGCATAAAGCTGACATCCGACAAGTTGGGAGGAGCTAGAGGAAAAGCCCGCCCCTGGCCAGTGGTCCTACTTTGAGCGCAAAGACTCTGCATAAAGATTGACCCCGATAAATAAAAGACTTGTTCATTTCTATGACCCTTAACCCCACCTGTATTTATTAGCCGATGCGTGTCAAATGGAAAGGAACGCTATACTGTCGAAATTATATCCACTATTAGATGGTTCATGTCTTCATGCTCTATACAGCAGTCAAAGTTGAAGTTCATTGAGGCAACCTCTTGCACAATATACGAATATGATTTTGATTGTTGAAGCATCGGGATACTGTAGACAATGGTAATGGCTACTCCGTTATATACCTGGGGACACTACGGTTATCGTAGTGGACGCTTGGAATGTGTAATTTTGAAGGGTAACTAGTATTACAAAGGGCACGATGGGAAAGGTACTGGTAGTAGCATTGCGACGAGTATGAGCTGGAAATCATCCTGGAATATCATGTATGAAGCCTAGAATCGTAGGCGGTGAAGGGCCAGGTCGCTAGGCTAATGTAGATAGCTGGCGGGATTCCGTCTCCTTGTGGACACATCGCTGCCGAGTCCCTGAACATCTACGTTGGTGACCTACAGGCCATTCCGGTCGGGGACTTTCTCATTTTTCTGCGCTTTCAATACATACTTCCAAGGGAAGTTATTTTCACACCCGGGCTGGGCTGTCTGAGCCGCTCGTGGCCTGGTTTCTTCCCCTCCGCCCCCCGACGCCGCACATAGTCGCGACATTCTCCTTCCCCACACAATATGAGATTGGATGTTAAGGTACGCCGCGTGTTGTCCAGAATGATTTTTAATGTGGAACCAGCTGGCACTTTTTCATTTGGGTATATATTTTAAGGGAAATGATATTGCTGCTGACCATAATTGCAACTCAATAGAGACAGCTCTTTGCTCGCTCCGAGCGAGTAAAGGGCATTGATTTCCATCCAACGGAGCCATGGGTGAGTTCCCGTATGATCTCAGATATCGACATGTTATACTGACTAGGCATTAGATCCTGACAACTCTATACAGCGGTGCGTTGGCGGATGTGCATACGAACGGTTATAGGTTGCGCTAATCGTAATCCACAGGTCATGTATACATCTGGTCTTACGAGACTCAGGTAAGTGCTTGATGAAAAACGTTACACTCAGTTGTTTTCTGACTGTCAATATCCGCAGTCAATCATTAAAACCTTTGAACTTACCGATGTTCCTGTACGAGCTGGTCGGTTTATTGCCCGTAAAAACTGGATTGTTTGCGGATCGGACGACTTCCAACTCCGCATATACAACTACAACACTTCCGAGAAGATTGCCTCGTTTGAGGCCCATCCAGACTATATCCGTTCGATTGCTGTCCATCCCACCCAACCGTTCGTACTTACAGCCTCCGATGATATGACAATCAAGCTCTGGGATTGGGAGAAAGGTTGGAAGTGTGTTCAGGTGTACGAAGGCCACGCTCATTATGTGATGGGGTTGTCTATTAACCCTAAGGACACAAACACATTCGCATCTGCATGCTTGGATCGAACAGTCAAGATCTGGAGTCTTGGTTCCCCGCATGCCAACTTCACATTGGAGGCACACGAGACGAAGGGTGTTAACTATGTCGACTACTATCCACAAGCCGATAAGCCGTATCTTCTTACCACCTCGGATGATAAGACGGTTAAGGTCTGGGACTACACCACAAAGGCGCTCATTGCGACATTGGAGGGACACACGAGTAATGTTTCCTTCGCCTGCTATCACCCGGAATTACCAGTGATCATTTCGGGATCTGAAGATGGCACCATCAAGATCTGGCACGCAAACACATACCGGCTGGAGCAGTCATTAAGCTATGGTCTTGAAAGAGCGTGGTGTGTTGCGTACCAACGTGGTAAACAAGGTATCGCAATGGGTTTCGATGATGGCGCAGTGGTCGTGAAGATGGGTCGCGAGGAACCCGCTGTCTCTATGGATGGATCGGGAAAGATTGTCTGGGCAAGACACAATGAAGTGGTTTCAACAGTTATCAAGGGTGGTGATGCCAGTGTCAAGGATGGCGAGCCAATCTCCCTACCGACAAAGGAGCTGGGCTCATGTGAGGTCTATCCACAGACGCTATCACACTCGCCCAACGGCCGTTTCGTTTCAGTATGCGGCGATGGAGAGTATATCATCTACACTGCTCTTGCCTGGAGAAATAAGGCATTCGGGCAAGCTCTTGATTTCGCCTGGGGCTCGAAAGATAACAGCAATGACTATGCTATTCGCGAGTCGCCAACTAGTGTCAAGATCTTCAGGAACTTCAAGGAAGTTAGTGGCGGTCTAGATGTCGGCTTCCAAGCTGAAGGCCTCACTGACGGTGTGCTTCTTGGTGTCAAAGGACAAGGAGGCATTGGTATGTTCGATTGGGAAACGGGCAACCTAGTCCGTCGCATTGAAGTCGACCCGAAGGCCGTAAGAATGACCAAAAGATGTCCACTTATAAGTCTCAGCTGCTAACACTATTTCTAGGTCTATTGGTCTGAGTCTGGAGAGTTGGTGACTCTTGCTTGTGAGGACTCATTCTACGTGCTCCGATTCTCGAGAGAGAACTACATCAACGGCCTCAATGAGGGAGAAGCCGACGAGGACGGTGTTGAGTCGGCCTTCGAAGTCGTCACTGATGTCAATGAGACTGTCAGGACAGGTCAATGGGTTGGCGACTGCTTCATCTACACCAATTCGACGAACCGCTTGAACTACCTTGTTGGTGATCAAACCTACACCATCTCTCACTTTGATCAGGGAATGTACGTCCTCGGCTATTTGCCTCGTGATGGCAAGGTATATCTGGCGGATAAGGATGTCAACGTTGTTTCTTTTGGTCTTTCACTTAGCATGGTCGAATACCAGACCGTGGTGCTTCGTGGGGATATGGATATGGCAGCAGAACTGCTCAAGGATATTCCTCAGGACCAGATCAACAAGGTTGCGCGGTTCCTCGAGGGCCAGGGCTACAAGGACATGGCCCTTGAGGTTGCCACTGACCCTGAACATCGTTTCGATCTTGCCCTATCTCTCAACAATCTCGACATTGCCCTCGAAATTGCTCGTGAAGCTAACGTCGAGCATAAATGGAAGACTGTTGGCGATGCTGCCCTGGCAGGATGGAATCTGGATTTGGCCCAGGAATGTTTCACTAATGCCAAGGATGTTGGCTCCCTCTTGCTTTTGCACACAGCCAGCGGTAACAAGGAGGGTCTCCGCAACCTCGCAGAACAAGCGTCCGAGGCTGGTCTGCACAATGTTGCTTTCTCTACCCTGTGGTCCCTCGGTGATATCGATGCCTGCACTGACCTTCTTATGCGGACCAATCGTCTCGCGGAAGCTGTCCTTTTCACACAAACCTACAAGCCATCCCGGGCACCCGAGCTCGTAGTTCAGTGGAAGCAGTCGCTCGAGCAGTCTGGAAAGACAAAGGTCGCTCGCCTGATCGGTGTCCCTCCCGGCGCTCCCGACGCTGCCGCTGATGACGACCTCTTCCCGGAATGGGATGAATACCTCCGTCTGGAGAAGGAAGGTGTTGTCTCTGAGCCTCCTTCATCAGAGTCCCTTATCGATGTCGACGACGACGAGTCAGCAGCCAACGGGGCTCCAGAAGTAGAAGCTGAAGTAGAAGCTGAAGCATGAATGGCGAGGTGAATGACAGTTGATTGCAGGGAGAAGTCGGGTTGTATCTATTACCTTATTGTTCTAGAGTTGTTTGTTTCTACCTATTTATTCCTCTTCTACCATTTTGCCCGCTATGATTTAAATATTATTACGTCTCATATCCCGCATGACACTCTGTAGAGCTCACGTGGCGACGCCATTATTCAAACACGAGGCACACCTACTACTATCAACATTATCCCCGCTTCAGGTTGCTCTCTAGTCAAACCCTAGTATGATACTAGGACAAGGCCCTACGCACAGGCCTGGAGGAGAAGTCATATGACTACTTACAGACTAGCTCCATGCAAAAGGCACATTCAATGGTTTTTTACCCTCCGAAAGTACTTTACACAGAAATCTTGAGAACCCAATCTCCAAGGGTTCAAAAACAGTATCCAACCCATCAAACTATGCCAGCCAGCTCGGAAGTTCTATAGCTCAGTGATTGTCCCAATCAAGCTACCTCCCTAATCGGCCTCTAAATAAGAACTTTAGATCGTGTTCCACAGTATGGTCTAGGTTTCAATGTACAGTCGCATTCTCCGAGTGGAGGCCCATGATTTGGCTAGTATCTTGAGGGAAATTTTTTATTTTCCTTGTTTTTTTTTCTGATGTCTGAGAGTCACTCACCTGCAATCCAGTGAAATGAAAATGATATACACAAGAAAAAGACAAAGAAAAAGAAAAAAGGAAAAAAAAGAAAAACCGATAGCAGGACCCCCCTCAAGAGACTATCATATTAATGTATATCTATATCTATATTAGACGTAGACAAAAGTAGCAAAAGAAGTCGATGAGGCAAGTATGCGAGTACCCAGGTAGTAGTAGTAGGTTAGGTAGTAGAGGGGCGTCTCCTTTAAATTACGGAGAAGATTTGATGTGACGGATAACTAAGTAGATACCCTAAATTATAATTGGTAGTAATAGGCAATAGGCAATAGGCTAATATCCCATAACTACGACTAGTACTAGTAACTACTAATTACTCGAACTAGGGGGAAAACTATCTCACGCATTCGTCCCCCCATGAAATATAGCATAATGTGGACCAGGAGGTTCTATAAAGACACTAGCAAATCGCTACATCATCCAACCTTCCAAAATACGGTAGCTATAGAGAGTCTTAGTACTAGGTACTACTACTAGTAGTCTAATAGAATAAGTATGACATATCCAAATGGATTGGCTATCTGATAACAAATGAATAGAGAAATACATATACATACATTACATACACTTATGAGTAATTGTTACTAGTAACTACCGGCAGTTCACCGGGACCCCTATTGGTGTCAGGCTATCTGTAAGGGTCCCTTAGGGTAGTACTCGAAGATGGTCGATGCTAACAGCCCCCCCTCGTAATGTATGTATGTATGTATGTATAATAACTATATGGCCTGGCGCCACCTCGGCTGGTGATATTCCTCCTCCCTTCTTTTTATGTGGCAAAGTCTTACAATCAGGCTGTTATATGTGTCAGGAGAATGACGGTAGTGTTTTGATGTGTCATAGTGGAGTGAGCCGTTGTGGGCAGACTTGGGCGGGCTTTTATTTTTATTATTTTTATTTATTTATTTTTCATATATGGGTTCTTTATTTTATCCGATAGGTTTTGCTAAAGTGAGTAAGTGGGTATGTGAGTGAGTGTGTGCGTGTAACTACTTTGTAATTAGGTGCTGGAGCCAGTTCGTATGGAAGATCGGAGTAACTCGTTTTAACGAAGACTAGTAGATCCATATCATGCTAGTTTGGGGGTAAGTAGGCTGGGTGATAATCAGAGTTCGAAGAAGAACGAAAGGTGACTGACTATGGTGCAGGGAAATGGTCTCGTCCTTCATAGTTAGAAATGAATATCTGCAGGAACGATTCGAAGCCAATCCCAAGGGGTCAGAGAAATGATGGAGCGAGATGTGGCGTCCACAGCTGATCGAAAGCGTCGTTTGCCAGAGGGCGAGAACAAAATATTACGACAGAAGATTCCTCCCCCTTTGGTATATATGCAAACAGGTTTTCCGGATAGAGTGGGCCTCATATCCTCCCAGTCGAGCATACCGGATGTTGGCGCACACATTCCGCAGATCGGCTGGAGCCTATCGCATGTCACGGCATCAACCCGACGTCGACTATATCCGAACATTCCTGTGGTCAGTCATGGAAATCAACCAGGCCAATGGAATCCGCTGCCCGTCCTTTTTCCGACATGCAAGTCCCTGGGAGTGTAGGAGCCCTCTCGAGGGCAGGTGAGATCGGAGCATATCTTTCTTGGGCGACTGAAGCATGGATGAATGTTCGCCATCTCGAAGAATGGCGACCTTCCGGAGGATGCGCTCCAGCTCCAGGACTATGTATATGCCATAGTGCCACGACGTTGCGGGATAGAGTTTTACGAGCGGAGATTTACAAGGGAGATTTACTACCGCAGAGATCAGCATACAGTATACGGCACGATGATCAACTGGGGCGATATCTTACCCACGATAAACGCTTTTATCGCCTTCATCCTGGGGATACTATGCCTCTTTGCAGGATCGAAATCCAATGTTTTATTGGATACAGATATCTTCACGGTGTGTTGCACCTGCGTTGCACTTTTCTTGGAATGAGCGTGGACTAACGATAGTCCAAGATATACACAACGAGCATTAGCAATGGCACGGGGATGCGGGACTTCTACTCGATATATGTCATGTCCTACTGTGAGGGATTCTTGCAGGCAGAAAATCGAAACCTGACCGGCTGTTCTCCCCCGTCACTCCTGTTCGCCTTCAATGCAACAGAAGCATTAACGAGAGATGCTGGTAACACCACCTCATTAACCAGTCTGGGCTGGCCGAGTTCCATTACCGATGATCTACGCACATTCGGTGCTACCAGCCAGAGCATGGGGGTCTTCTACTGTATTGGGATAGGGTTAGCGGGACTAGCGATTCTGGAACGACTGTGGTTTGTGATCGCGAAAGGGCCAAGACAGACGATGGTAGAAGTTTCTTCTCTTATGGTAAGGAAGCTCCACTGAACGTTCTAGATTTCGTTTCCGCTACTAAGAAGTGCCACAGCTCAGTTTCACTATGTTTAGCATTCCGTCCATTATCGCAACGGTCATTGCATTACAATTTGTGAACCTCATCAACCGTCACGGAGAGGAGTCTGGCGTGACGGCGAGATACGGGCACCAATTTCTGGGCATGACCTGGGCTGCCGTCGGGCTGCTGCTGGTCGGAGGCATTGTCAGTTTACTTACGGTCTTGGTGGACCGTAACCGATCGGCAGATCAGTACGAACCAGTGGTAGAACCGAAAACGGTGGCCGAAGATTCGGACTCGGTCGAGTCCAACCACAAGGGGGACTGAGATGAGAATCCCATATCATATTAATTAATTATAATAATTATAACAAAAATGGGGAAAATAAAAAAAAAAAAAAAAAAAAAAAAAAAAAAAAAAAAAAAAAAAAAAAAAAAAAAAAAAAAAAAAAAAAAAAAAAAAAAAAAAAAAAGGGAAAAAAGGAAAAAAATGGAAGATTTGAGAAAGCCAAGGAAAGGGACCGAATCAGGAGAAGGAGAAGTTTAATGATTCTTGTGCAAATAACCTCCGTTGGGTTGGCGCCCAAATTTGGATATACGTCAAAAAGCAACGAGCAAGATTTTAATAATTAAGAGCCCCACCGCACCTGGACCGTTCTGTAGAAGATACTCCATGAATAAGGATTGATGTTGGGAGGGATGATGTTGCAACAGCGTTGGGTGAAGTGGACCTGTCTTGCAATACAATCGCCGCATAGTTATATTGTCGACTGTTGAGATCATACTCCAACACTCGTAGTGGGAAGAAAAAATTGGGTCTCCCGCCGATGGCGACGTCACGAGTGGACCCGTGAGAAGGTCTCGCCAAATGAGGCAACCCGGTTCCCTCCGTCGCAACCACTATGGCGGCGGATTCTATCGTGGAGAGTGGGTCATGGCGATGGACTTCAAGGGATGCCAAATGATGACGTTAAGCTGACTACCACCACTGCTGTCATGACTGGAGAATTATCGGGCAGAATGGACCAGTCTGAGTCTTACAGGGCATCCACTCGGAGGCAGCAAACAGGGGTTCGGTTAATCTCATACAGTAGACTAGGTACCACGACTTAGACTAAGGGCTAGTTAGTACTACTACCTTACCAACGACTATCCATGCTAGTCGTAGTAGCAGTAGTACTCCGGACAGAAACGGCGTACGGAGTACAGCCCTGACGGTGTTGTTGTTGTTGTTGTTGTTGTTGGATGGTCACCTTCGTCGTCAACCCCGACTGGACATGTTCTACCATGCAGAGGGAATATCGGGTGACAACGACGAGTAGGACGTTGGGTTGGGTGTCAAGTTCCTGCGTAACGTGATACCGAATGGCCCCCTTCATGACCCTATCGCCAGGACGATCACGGAATGGTCCGGATCCGAAATTCTGGGGTTCTGGTTGGATTGTTGACCGGAACTTGTTCCCCTCCTCCCCCCAATATCATGACGAAAACCAATCCCCTTGTTTTCCTGTTTGGACATTAACTCGTAGCACGAGCCACACAAACCCTCCCGACAAACTGTCTGAGCCCTCCGGACGACTGCGTTCCTAGTCCCCCCATGTGTTAAGTTGATACTATTCCCATAGGCACCATTGGTCCCCTTCCCCACTTCGTTTTCCACCAGTCGTGAATGAGGAGATGGTAGGGGTTCCATTCTCGCCCAGAGTTTGGTTTCTGTGCCGTTCCATACAAAGCGTCACTGCATCATTCCTTCCCTCTTTTTTTTCATTCACCCCTCTCGTGTTCCACTGTCGTCAATGTTCTTGGAGTACATATACCCCTCGTTACCCCTCTTTCGGTTTCCCAAAGAATCAACAATATCAACATTACAATCACGACTTTCCTACATCACAGAACCTCCTTCTAACACCATCCTCCATTCTTATTCTACTTTTACTACTTCTACCATCACCACCATCACCACCACCACTACTACTACTACTACTACTACTACTACTACTACTACTAGTTCACCTTTCACACTCTATTGATCCTACTTTACCTCTTCCCACTCTCTGTTAAACACACCTTCCATCATGGCTAAGAAAGCTATTCAGTTTGGCGGTGGAAACATTGGCCGTGGCTTCGTGGCTGAGTTTCTCCATGCCGCCGGCTATGAAGTCATCTTCATTGATGTCATGGATAGCGTCATCAACTCTTTGCAGAAGACCCCGTCCTACGACGTCACGGAGGTCAGCGAAGAGGGTGAAAGCACCAAGACTATCACCAATTATCGCGCCATCAACTCCAAGTCGCATGAGGCCGACGTCGTGCAGGAGATCGCATCGGCGGATGTGGTTACCTGTGCCGTCGGTCCCAACATTCTGAAGTTCATCGCGCCAGTCATCGCCAAGGGTATCGATGCGCGCACGAAGCAGCGGCCGGTGGCTGTCATCGCTTGTGAGAACGCTATCGGTGCTACAGATACCTTGCACGGCTTCATCAAGCAACACACCAACCCTGACCGCCTGAAGACCCTCTCTGAGCGTGCTCGCTTTGCCAACTCGGCTATTGACCGCATTGTCCCGAACCAGCCTCCGAACAGTGGCCTCAATGTTCGCATCGAGAAGTTCTACGAGTGGGCCGTGGAGAAGACCCCCTTCGGCGAGTGGGGCCATCCCGACATCCCTGCCATCCACTGGGTCGACCACCTCGAACCTTACATTGAACGCAAGCTCTTCACCGTCAACACCGGCCATGCTACCACGGCCTACTATGCCTACCAGCGTGGCAAGAAGATGATCGCGGAGGCCCTTGAAGACCCCGAGATCCGTGAGACGGTACACAAGGTGCTCGAGGAGACTGCCTCTCTCATTACCGACAAGCATGAGATCTCGGAGCAGGAGCAGAAGGAATACGTGGACAAGATCGTCAGCCGCATTTCAAACCCATATCTTGAGGACAACGTTGAGCGCGTGGGACGCGCGCCTCTCCGTAAACTGTCTCGCAAGGAACGGTTCATTGGACCTGCTTCGCAGCTCGCAGAGCGTGGCCAGAAGTTCGATGCTCTGCTGGGCGCTATCGAGATGGCTCTTCGCTTCCAGAACGTCCCGGGTGACGAGGAGAGTTCCGAGCTTGCTCGCATTCTGAAGGAGAACTCGGCTGAGGATGCCACCTCCCAGCTCACTGGATTGGAGCAGAACCACCCACTCTACCCCCATGTGGTTGAGCGTGTGTCCATCGTCCAGCGGGGTTCCAAGTCGTCGCTGTGATCCCCGGTCGTTTTCCCCATTACCACCACCACCACCACCACCACCACCACCCACACTCCTTTTTACTACCAGAAAACAAAGGGTTCCAAGTCCATCACAAATGTGGATCGCCCGAGGAATTTTTGATATGATATCAAACTGTTCTGTCCGCTGGCCGGGCATGAACCGCATGGGATTACGGCGAAGATATGGACGGCGCGAATGGAAGCATTCAATGGGATCTCGGATTAGCATACGCATGATTTGTTTGTATTGACTTAGTGCAGCGCATAAGAGTCTAATGAGATTAATGATTATGAAATGATGTTCTGTGGTTTTGTGTAGTAGGCATCTGTAGGATTCTCACCCCCTTTTTGCTCCTGTGCTTCTAGTATAACTAGATGATGAGAAGGTGCGAGTATATAATTACAACTTACTATCCGCCCACTTAGGCTGTCTCTTCTCCACGAATGCCCTCAATCCCTCTTTGATATTGTCGCCCTCATTCAACCTCTTCTGCCACCCGTCAATCAACCAGCGACTGCCCTCCTCGGCGCCAACCCCCTCCCACCCCAACTTGACCCCCTCCCGGCTGACGATCACCGCATCGGGACTATTCGCCGCGATCTGGCCCGCAACCTGCAATGCCCGCGTCACCACTTCCTCCGGCGTGGGCAGCACCTCATTGACGAATCCCCACTTCTCCGCTTCGGCCGCCATTACCCGCCGCCCCGTCAACACCATCTCCATCGCCCGCTGTCGTCCGACCGTCCGCACCACCCGCGGCAACGCCCCCGCAATCGCAACCACTCCGCGCTGCACCTCGGGGAACCCGAAGAAGGCCTTCTCACACGCAATCACCATATCTGCATTGACAATCATCTCACATCCGCCCCCCAGACAGATCCCATTCACTGCACAGATAATCGGCTTCTTCCCGCTCCGTCGCGAAAGACCCCCGAATCCGGATGTCGGTTGTGGCCGTTTCGGACTGTCTGCGCTATTCACTTGGCTGTTCCATTCTGTTTTTTTTTTTCAGACATTTGATTAGTACAGTATCAAGGGAGCGCTAATCTGGGAAGAGATGAAGAAAAGAAAGGAAAAAAAAACGAGGATGAAATGAAAAATGGAAAGCATAGTTAGTATACTACTACCTAGTAGTAGTTGTTGTATATTTAAATCGTATGTGATAATGTAGATAGGTATTTATTAGTATGGACATACCTTTCAAATCCGCCCCGGCACAAAACGCCCGCCCTTCTCCCGTCAGCACTCCGACCCGAATACTCGGCTCCTCATCCATCCACTCCCACAGCGCGTGCAACTCATAGTGGCCGGCGGTGTTTATGCAGTTGAGATCTTTTGGTCGTGACAGCGTCACCTGGAGGACGTGAGGTGCCGGAAACGTCACTTTGGCGTATTCTGTGGTCGGGGGTGGGGTTTTGAAGGACATCTTTTTTTTTTGAGTTTTTCTTTTCTTTTCGTTTTTCTTATCCTTTTTCTGAGGTTATTTTGGTTCTGTCTGTTGGTGGGGGTTTATTTCTTTTTATTTTATATATATTTATCTTTTTATAATTGGAGCTTGGTATGGGTTGTCGTGGTTTTTATCTTTCTTTTTTTTTCCCAACTAACTTGTTTTCATGGGGAAGTTGCCGAGGGCCGAATTGCGGAGAAGGACAGAGCTATTTTTGATTACATACTATTGATAAATAAATAAATGTGGAGTCGTACTAACAATAGCTCATCTGGCTTGGTGTTTAGTATTCCTACTAACTCAATCACCTACTACTTGTTAAATACTATGTGAGGACGTGGATAATAATGGATGGAGAAGTTAACTCGTTTAGAGTAAGTACGGTTATCTACAAGGCTGTTTGTGTGGGAGTGTAAATCCCAGAATAAATGATCTCGATGGAGAATCCGTGGATGGGGTAAAAACAAACCCGCTTCAAGCCTTTGTTTATGCTCTACATATGTACCCCCCCCCCCCAACTAACGCCCCAACTCCGTTCCATTGATACTTGGATATAAAACTGTCGACTCGATAATCAATCGCACTATGCCTTGTTGATCCAGCCGCTGTGCACCATAAAATCGTAAATTCGGCCCGTTTTTGTCGCGTCGATCTATATGGATTGATTAGTTTCTTTTCTTTCTTTTTTTTTTCTTTTTATTTTTTTTTATTTTGTAGAATGAAATGACAGAGTGAGTGGATAGATGGGGGGTGTTACCTTGCAGATGGTTCGCGCATCTTTCTTTTTCAGGCTTCCTCCCTGCTTCATTGCTTCTTTGAGGAGGGTTTCCTTGATTACTAGATAGGGCTTGGGCTGGACGTGCAGCACGTTGCAGACCTCCACCTCTTCTTTGGATAAGAGATGGAGGTCCGGGGCGCCGTCGTTCTCGAGTTTCCATGGAATGACCCCGTTAAGGGGTTGCACTACAAACTTCGTCTTGGCTGGCTGCGGCGTCGTGAGACCGTCTCCGTTGCTTGCAAATGCTCGGTCGAAGTCGTTCATCGGCGGATTCGCCGGCTCCAGTACCTTATTTGCGCCGGAGGCCTTTTGCAGTCGCAAAGGGAGCTCGGGGGTGGTCAGTTGGCTGGCTGCAGAGGGACCCTCGGGCTGCTGTGACTGCTTCGGTCGGGTGCTGGCGAACCGGTCAAAGGATCCCTGCGGTACCATTTTCTGGGCACGTTGCTGCTTCTCTTGCTCGTATTTTTCTCCACCCTTGAGGTCTCCAATCCCCATCTGTCGCCATTCCTGTAGTTGTGTGATGGCCAGTCGTAGATTGTGCTCATACTCTAAGCCCTTGTTGAGCTCCTCGAAGTCGTCATGGTTCATCATTCGAGCAAACGGTTTCGCTTTGTTCAGAAGGTCCCTTTCCTCCTTAGTGCGCTTCTTCTCTAACGCTGTGTTCTTGCGGTATTCAAGTAGGTTGTGCTCAAAGAGAACCTTCTTGCGCTCCGTCCGTGCCGTCAAACGCGAATTGTAGATGTCGACTACTGTCATTTTCAGCTCCATCTCTGCGTCGGTTTCACCGTTGGCTGTTTCACCCGCGCCCGGTTCGAACGTCATATGTTGCACCGCCTCTTCTGCATCGTTCATGAATTCTGTCTCGAACTCGAGACGACCAGGCATATAACCTTGCACTTCGTGACAGGCCGGCACACTAGCAGTCGGTTTTTGTTTTGGTGTCGTGGGTGGGGCTGCCTTGGCTGCCTCCTTGCGCTCCTCAATGCGACGCTTCTTGCCTAGCTGGAACTCTTCCTTGGAGATCGAATCCGACAGCCGCGTATCATCTGGATCGGCGCGTTCTGGTAATGGGAAATTGGAGCTGTTTATATATGTGGTGATATAATGATCTCGCACTTCCTCCTTAGTTCGGTAACCACCGATATGATCTGCGATGTCGGCCCATGACCCCAACCCATAAATATCTGCGCCTTCTAACAACAGAAGCTCCTCATCCGCTCCCCAATCTTCCTGGAAGATCGGAACCGAATTCTGCTCAATCACTTGGAACGGATGTGAGGACGGGTCGTGGTTCTTGGACTTCTCTCCGGCAGCAAAACAAGGAACGCAGAGATCGTACTCATGGCAGGTGGGGTGGGCGCACGACACGCGAACCTGTTACACTGCAGTTAGATATAGCCCGTGTAATTCCATTGACATCGGTGCCTTCCATACCGTCGAAGTCACGTCCACCGAACAGATGTCGCAATGGTACTTGGTCCCGGCTTCCGTGCCGCGCGAGGCGGTCTTCTTCCGTATTACGCCCATCGATTGTGAATCCCTCTCATCCTCCACTGTTTCCTGAGCCGTTTCGACTAGATGCCGCGCCCTCTCGTGGTGATAGAGGGCTAATATATAGCGATCCGATTAAGTGTGAGAGAATGGTCCAGATGGGGGGAGTCGGGAATGCGAAGGGGGATCTCCGCAGACAAGTGGGGATCGGTCAGGTGAGCGGGCGGTCAACTGGCCGGTCAAGACCGAAATGATCGGGGGGGGGGAAGATATGTCAATTCGAGTCGGGTGGAATACGTTGATGCGCTGGCTGATCTCTATTGGGAGCTGAAGTTGCAGTTAGCTTCGGTACATAGCGGCCTCGCCAGATCCCGGCGGGCAAGGTGGCTGAGCCATCGGGGCTAGTAGGTCTTGGGGGCCTGAATCTTCAGGGATCCACACCACAGGGGCAATGATGCCTCAGGCGCATATTGATGGACCCAGGCAGCCATGTTCCTGACCCAATGATGGCGGGTGATTTTGCCCCCCTCCTTCTCCCGTCCCCCTTCTGCTTTCCCCCTCGATCTGTGTTTTGTTCCCTTTCCATCGTCTAGACAAATCCATCTTACTCGTGTGCTTTTTTACTTTCTTTTTTAGAACTGGGTCGTGGTTGGAATTTGTTCCGGCCCTGATTATTATTGTGGTGGTGGTTGTTCCTCTTCCTCCCTCATCTTGACTTCTCCCTGTACAGTCTCCGATCCTCCTCCTTATCTCTCCATCCCAGCCCTGTTTCCCCCCCCCCTCAGGTTTCTGTCTCTGTGTGTTTCTGACCGCTGTGGCTGTGGCGGTACCGCATCTCTGTCCCTGCGCCAACCCTTTGGGGTTCTAAGAACGACCTCCTTTTTGTTTCATTCCCTCCCTATTTTTACTTTTCTGCATTTTTCTTTTCTTTGCTTTTTTTTATATTAAGTCCGCGATAAATTTGATCCTACCGGATTCGATTTCCCCTTTCTCATCTTTTTTTTTCTTCTTCCCTGGATATCATCATAAACCGCCGGTTACAATGTCTTGGAAACTCACCAAAAGTATGTCCTCTACGTTCTATATATAGCATCAATTTTGGCCCATCCTGCAAGTTGACCTCTATCTAACCCACTTCATATAGAATTAAAGGAAACCCACCTGGCCCCTTTGACGCAAACCTTTACCCGGTCCTCATCTACATCCACCATTAAGGGCGAGTCTGGTGAAGAGACTCCCGTGGTTTCGCAGGCGCCAACCCCGACAATTTCTACGGCAAGCATCAATGGGATAAGTATGTTGCTAATGTCTCTCTCGGTTATCGCGGGCCCCGTCCTAACATATCAAAAGATGCCTCGGAATCTCTCGTATCGCCTCCCGTGGCCCCCGTCAAGCCCGGTATCCTGATCGTCACCCTCCACGAAGGTCGGGATTTCGCTCTCTCCCCGCAATACCAACAGATCTTCAATTCGCATTTCCAAAACAACTATGCTATGCGCCCGAGCTCTTCGTCATCTCACTCCACCCATAGCCAGGCTGCATCGTTCGTCCATAATGGTCGCCCCCAGTCGACTAGTGGAGGTATCAATGCTGCACCCACCATCCATGGTCGGTATTCGACAAAATATCTCCCCTACGCTCTGTTAGATTTCGAGAAGAACCAGGTTTTTGTCGACGCAGTTTCAGGGTCGCCCGAGAACCCCCTCTGGGCCGGAGACAACACCGCCTTCAAGTTCGATGTGTCCCGTAAGACGGAATTGAACGTTCAACTGTATCTCCGGAACCCGGCCGCTCGACCCGGTGCCGGCCGAAGCGAGGATATCTTCCTCGGTGCCGTCAAGGTACACCCGCGCTTCGAAGAAGCCCAGCAGTTTGTGGAGGATCCCAAACTCAGCAAGAAGGATAACCAGAAGGCGGCTGCGGCCCACGCAGCCCAGGAGCGCCATTTGGGCCAGTTGGGCGCAGAATGGTTGGAACTTCAGTTCGGTACCGGATCGATCAAGGTTGGCGTGAAGTTCGTCGAGAACAAGCAGCAAAGCTTGAAGCTGGAGGATTTCGAGTTGTTGAAGGTCGTGGGTAAAGGTAGTTTTGGCAAGGTCATGCAGGTCATGAAGAAAGATACAGGTCGTATCTATGCCCTCAAGACTATCCGCAAGGCTCACATCATTTCACGATCGGAAGTCACGCACACGCTTGCCGAGAGGTCGGTGCTTGCGCAGATCAATAATCCTTTCATCGTCCCCTTGAAGTTTTCCTTCCAGTCTCCAGAAAAGTTATATTTCGTTCTTGCCTTCGTAAACGGTGGAGAGCTATTCCACCACCTCCAACGAGAGCAACGTTTCGATATTAATCGTGCCCGTTTCTACACGGCCGAGCTGCTTTGCGCATTGGAGTGTTTGCATGGCTTCAAGGTCATCTACCGTGATCTCAAGCCGGAAAATATTCTCCTCGACTATACAGGACACATTGCCCTTTGTGACTTCGGTCTATGCAAGTTAGACATGAAGGATGAAGATCGGACGAACAGTAAGACATCTGATTGTACCTGCAAACCCCGTTTGACGTCGCTAATGCTCTTTGATAGCCTTCTGTGGAACCCCTGAATATCTTGCCCCCGAGTTGCTATTGGGTAACGGATATACCAAGACTGTTGACTGGTGGACGCTGGGTGTCCTCCTGTATGAGATGTTGACAGGTCTACCTCCATTCTATGATGAAAACACCAACGACATGTACCGAAAGATTTTGCAGGAGCCCCTGACTTTCCCCAGCACGGATATCGTCCCCCCGGCTGCTCGGGACCTTCTGACACGACTGCTTGACCGTGACCCTCAGCGTCGACTGGGTGCCAACGGTGCTGCGGAAATTAAATCGCATCATTTCTTTGCCAACATCGATTGGCGTAAGCTGCTCCAGCGGAAATATGAACCCAGCTTCCGACCCAACGTGGTATGTTTTTTTAAAAAAAAAAAAAAAAAAAAAAAAAAGCATCCCCAATTCTTTTCGCTTCGTGATCGTAGCTGACTCGTGCAGGTTGACGCGCGTGACACGGCCAATTTTGACCGGGAGTTCACATCAGAGGCACCTCAAGACTCATACGTGGAAGGGCCCGTTTTGTCCCAGACTATGCAGCAGCAGTTTGAAGGCTGGTCTTACAATCGTCCAGTTGCTGGTCTTGGAGATGCGGGCGGCAGTGTTCGCGACCCATCCTTCGGTAGCATTCCCGAATAAGCAGCTTCTACTTGACATTCACCATGAGTAGTTTTACGCTGAAACCGAAGTCTGATATGTGTTGTAGTCTTCCTCCTTTCCTAGCACAAGGAGTCAATGGCATCTGTTTAGCAGCCCTGATTTAGATCGTTTCTTAGCGATTTTGTTGTTTTGCACTACCCTCTCTTCTTCATATCCCTTTTCCTTTCTCCTTCTCTCTCCAGGCTGGGTATGCACAAGGATTGTTCGGGCAATCACTTTTTCTAAGGCATCAATGTCATTTGACATAACTAGTTCATAGACAATGGATCATCTAGGGTTCTGAACAGAGTCTTCGTATCCGACGGTGAGTTAGGAAAGGTAGAGGGTTGCTGACCTCTTGTAGGGACTTGAGGTCGCCATTATACATGTAGTCCTAGCTAAGGTCACTCAGTCCCTATAGCTGCGGGTCTCCCAATAGTCGCTGTCGATGGAAGTAGCCAGCTAGCGTAGAGAATTGGCGTGGCTATTGGTTACAGATCTAATAGTATAATGTATGATATGGTGATAAACCATATACTGGGTGCACGAAGAAGGGATAGCTAGACCAGTAATAGCAGATAGATAGCTCTACAGCAGCTGATCTAGCTGGGTCTTTTAACGACAATCTCTGCATCTTCTACACCTTCTACAGGCCGTACTCCAGTTGGAATCCAGGCTGAGACAACAAGATAGTGTCGAAGTGTCTATATCTCTATATAATCCTTTACATAGCCATAACCTAGCACATACGACCATAGGGTGTGGAGAACAGGGCTTCCCGTCCGCTCAGCCGTACTTAAGCCACACGCCGGGAGGTTAGTAGTTGGGTGGGTGACCACCAGCGAATCCCTCCTGTTGTATGTTTTTGTTTTTTCAGTATTCATTGAAAATAATACTCTTCATATTCAAGTGTTCTATTCCCCTCTCTCTATTCCGGCGTTAGAATGGTCATAGCGTTCGTGTTTGGGGGTAGATTTATACCTAGATATACCGGATCCGAGAAGATGAAGTGATGGAAATCCCACACCACAATTAATCTAATATGAAACTAACATCCGAGTGGAAGAGGAGTCCGCAGTTCTTCGATATCCGTGAATACCTGTGAGGCAAGCCATGCAACCGCATATAGCTATTTGACACATCGTTAGAGAGTGCGAGTAAGGCGTCATCTCTAGGTATTGCTTTAGAGGGTCATTCCCCGTCAAAGCTACCGAGGGGGGGAAGCAGAAAGGATGAGTCGATGTCTGTCACTTGAGAGCAGGCTATAGTAGCTGCTGCATCTATATGTAGATGGAAGCCAGGCTCAGTGGTGTGTTCTACCTTCTCCTAGGGGAATGGGATCTTCTGGTCGAGAACCGGCTGGGGTCTTAATGGCTGTGCGCAACTTTAGAGAAAATAGTGAGTATAAGTTTGATGATCTTGGATTCAAGGTGAGGGTTGATACATACATACATAGGTAGATAGCTTGCAGTCTGCACTATCACACAATTCCTAAGAATACACATATATTCAGTATCCCGCTCAATTTGACTCTGTAGGTTACCTTCTCCCCTTCATTCATTCATTCAGACAATATCTGTTTTTTCCCAAACCCACAAGCAACACCAATCCATCCATAACCGAGGGGATAGAAAGAACCCCAGGATGAGAGTCGACATACTCTAGATCCGAATGACTGGACTATTATTTTTGGGTCTCTAACTATCCCCTATTTCGATCACCTTGGAAATCGCTTATGTTCTTGCATCTCGTGAGTCTATCTATCAACTTTTGTTACCACAAATATCAGGCACTCGCTCACGCTGATCTTCAACCCATCTTGTTCGGGGATGCCTGGGTGCCTGAGTCTCAAGCAAACTTATAATGCCAGCTCTGATGTTGGCCATCTGGCCTCTTGTTCCCGGAATAACAGCAAATACAGGGAGCAAAAAAAAAAAAAAAAAACCAAAAAACCAAAAAACCAAAAAACCAAAAAACCAAAAAACCACCAGATACTACAGTGATCATCATCAGCAACCCTAAATTTCTGATCTATCACAACTATAGATAAACCCTGACCCTAGAAAATAATGCCCAAACCCAAGCCCAAAAAAAAAAAAAAAAAAAAAAAAAAAAAAAAAGGCCGCGTTTCAAAGCCAAGCAGTCGAATCTGCAAGACAATTAAGTATATGCACGGTAGAGACAAACATAGAGCTACTCCGTCCTTTGCCCACGACACACGTCCGAACTCTAGGCAGCAAGTGTATTCCCGTCCGATCATTACCGGGAATGGGGTATGTCTGCAAGCTCTGCCGCGATGCCCCAGCCAGCTGCGGCCTGAAGAAACGTAGTACAGCCCGTTGGTGTGTGTGCGTGGACGAGCGTGGCGGAGTTGTGCCAAGATATTGGAGTAGCTTTCGCTGTCGTCGTCATCAGTAGTAGTATACTGGGGGTTCCATGGGATGCTGATTGGGTTCGTTATCCAATTATAGATAGAAAGAAGTCTTGGTTAGGCATCGGTTGGAGGCGGAGATTAGGGTTTCTATGTGTGATTCTATTTCTTTTTCTCTTGCGTATAGGGTTCTATATGGTAGAGTTCACTTCTGTATAGAGTCAGGATAACAATAGAAGGATATACCGCCGATTGTACATGTTTCCGCGTCATCATACACCCAGCTATTCCCACACTCTCGGTGCAAAGTTCATGGTGATGATGCTATGTGTATGCATGACCGATAGATACCCGGATCCCAGATGACGTATGAGTATAGACAAGATCTCAAGATGTATCAACTCTCCAAGACTACGTATATTCCAACTTGGAACAGGTTACAGATCTACAATCCCACCGCCAGAGACTCTCGGTCTCACTCGACTGAAGGACCAATTGACACTGCACTTTTGTCGTGTCTTGGAGAGTATCCTAATATCTAGTACTGCGTATAACTATATGCAGCCAATAAACCAGCCAGACCCGTGAAACTTGTAACTAGCTAGTGTCCATCCAGTATATGGGTACACCGGCTTCGATGCTAGTGTTTAGTATCTAGTATACTACTAGTCTATATCACTTACCCAGACCGATATATTTTTTCATATGTAGATCGCACCCAAACGGTAGACAAGTAGCAGCATAGATGATAGATCTAATGAAGAAGAGTAGGCCAAGTACTCTGTACTCTATACCGTGATCTCTTGGCTTACCCACAGCGTAGGCAGCAATATAGCTTCATGATTCTCTCCATACTCCACACTACTTACTATCAACTCCACTCTTCCCCACACATATTTCATGCACCAAAAGAGTTTCAATTTTCTAGCTGACGAGGTCTGCAGATATAAAATCTTTGCTTGCATAATGGCCAGATTAGGAATTACAGAAATGCCAGGTGTCATCCATGGAAATCTCTGGTTATTAGATTCGGCGAAAGGATCAATTGGGGTTGTGTTTGTTTGTCTGTCTGTCTGTCTGTCTGTCTGTCTCTCTCTCTCTCTCTCTCTCTCTGTGTGTGTGTGTGTGTGTGTGTGTGCGTGCGTGCGTGTGCGTGTGTGCATGCTGGTTGAGTATCAAAAATCTCTATAGAACTTTCTATGGAATTAAGTTCTCGCTTCACAGAGAATGTGAAATTATACCTCCTATTATGAAGAACTCTACGAGTTGTAGAATTAACGCTGTATCTGTATCAAGACACCGTCTTTAGATCTTATGATTTAGATCTTGTGATTTCCTTGCAGGACATAGGTCTATAGAGAGGAACGAATACGAGAAACCTTTCTGTGGGGACATGTGGAATTCATGGGTGACGCTGCTCTTTACCGTTGTACATGACAAAGAGCATATAGAAGGATAGAAGATAACCCCATCTATATGGGTCCCAGCTACTAGAATGAAAAAGGGCTGTGTTTTAATACAAACATGGACATAGTAGTGCATAGAGAAGGCGGTATAGCCGGATCTTAGAAGTTGGGAAATCACAGTGTTCAACAAAACAATCTCAACATGGTTTTTAGCAAGGTACACACGGAGGGAATTATTCTACTGATATGTTTATTGGAATAATAAACCATCAATTGATGGCTATTTCCTACTCAAATATATTATGCAACTCAACATGTCGAACTTGAACGCGTTCCTGCTCCTAAATATACTTCTATATATATATCGAGGTGTGGGACCCTCGGTGGGTCCTCAACCAAGTGAACGGTCATTATACTAGGTAGTGGCAGTTCAACGATCTGCCAAAGACGTGCGCAGCGGAGCGAATCACATGACCTGATCAACCGAATAGGTTTGATAACATTTACT